>VWZP01008548.1:205208-271064 GCA_013396995.1 Dicaeum eximium
TTTTTTTTAACCAGAGAGACAGGTCCCTTTTCTTAGCACCAACTTTTTTTCTCAGTCATGGATGCAGACATGCTTAATGAAGGTTCTGCCTAAGAAGGTGGAAGTGACAACAATTGCTTGCCTAGTAGGTTCCGCTATGCTAATTGCAGAAGTTGGTCAACCATGTTCTGGTCAGACCTCAGTCCTAGAAGAGGCAAGGGGATACCCCAAAGAAAACTTCCTTGGGACTGAGATAAATGTGAGTAATTCTGACCACAAATGTGAAAGTCCCAAGAGTGGACCAGGAGCGTTCAGTGCTCGTATCTGGCTTGCAGGTGGAAATAGTACTGCTCTGAATCATTTATAGTGAACAAGTCATAAACTGCAAACCCAGGAAAATGTGAAGAATGCATTTCCCCATTATCCTCAGGCACTGGCTCTTGGTATGACTTTACATATGCTGCTTGTTATGATGATATTGATTACTAAGTCAACAGAAGCATTCACAAGGGAGTGCAGATCTCTTTACTACTGCTCTGTAATATTAAAATAGTATTACTGATACACCAACTTTTTGTTCTGCTGTAATATTATTCTCTGATGGTTGCCTGCCTGGGATGAAATTTGAAACTGTCACCCACAGACTTGTAGAAGTGATTCGACTTCACTTGTAAGGAAAGTGAAATGAAATATTCATCCTTGGACTGCATTTCAGGTTCAAACTGACTGAAATTCCTCAAGGCAAAATGCACTTAAGTCACAGAAAATTTTTTTTTAGTTTTAAAAATTCAGGAAGTATATTTATCAGGGCTGGACAGTCAAAAAATCATTTATCTGGAAGTTCTGTACACAGATATTCTTTTCCCTGATTTGCAGTGTGGTTTTAATTATTATGGCTAGGCAAGCTGCTTCCTAGCCTGGAATAATTTTACTACACTGAACATCCAGAC
This sequence comes from Dicaeum eximium, assembly GCA_013396995.1. Taxonomy (NCBI): domain Eukaryota; kingdom Metazoa; phylum Chordata; class Aves; order Passeriformes; family Dicaeidae; genus Dicaeum; species Dicaeum eximium. The sequence goes on from VWZP01008548.1 coordinate 206,138, forward strand.
TGAAGTCTTCAACACGTAGCTGTTCAGATCAAATAACAATAGGTGGTGGAAGAGCTTAAGTTTGAACCATCTGAACTTTTTAACATTGGTGAGCATTTCTGCAGGTAGCAGCCTTTGAAACTAAGGTAAGCAATTACAGTAATGACAAAAGCCCAGTTAAATCTTTAAACAGATGTAACATCTCGAGACTTAGCTTCCAATTTACAGATTCACTTGAGGGTTTACCCACTCTGGAACCAAAACTGTCTCAGCAAATAAAGATAAAATACTATAGTCCCCCTTAGACAAGATTTCCTCTGAATACCAAAAGTGATAAAATTCACCGATCCAGAACATAGAAGCAAAGGATTCTTCCTCACAAGGGAAATTATTTTTTTTGGACAGACAAACTAATTGAAAATGGCCCACAGACTTGAAAATTGGTTCCTTTATAGAGCTCAATTAAAAAAAACCAGTATTTTATTAAGAATTTTCTTGTTTTATTCTCACTGTTCTTGCTCTAACACTGGGAACATATCATGGAATTTGGTAATTTTAAATGCCATTTTAATAAATTCTACTCAGATATACATTACATTTCAGGAGTGTCCCAAATGACACTGAGAAATATATGACAATATTTGTTACTTTCCCTTCTTTAGCTACTACCATCATTTAGTCAAAATAATAGTAAGCAAATACAAGTTTTATAGAATCAAAACATTAAAAAAATATATGTGACAGTAAAAGCAAGTATATATGCTCACCTATCCATATGTTTTTCTAAAAATTACAACCATCACAGATACCCAACTCTGTGTGTAGAAGGGCTTTCCATTTTAAAACTCATTAGAGCAGTGTTTCTCTCTGGGTAAGATGACTTTGTGATAAAGACACTTCTGGACATATTTTGTGGGGTTCCTCCTTGCTTTAATACAGATGATGTGTAAAGGTTGAGGTGGAGTATAAAATAATTGCCACTATGAAGACAGTAAAAGTGGAAACATATTTTTGGAAAAATAAGCAAAATGCAGGATAAGTATTCAAGGATAAGGCTGGTATTGGAATGAGAACCACGGCCTATAATGGACAGTTGGTCCTATTAGTTATTCACTGCCCCTTTAGCTCTGGATTAAAACTCCAACTTTCAATTAAAAAAAAAAAAACAAACAAAAAAAAACCCAAGAAAACCCCTCAAGTACACACTAGCAAATATCCAGATTCAAGCACAAATTCTAACCCTTGTTTTGGAACTTATAATTTTGCCCATGAGAGATGTATTCGAGTAATAAAATGAGGGGTTTTGATTTCTCCTATTTGGTCAAGAAGAGTAAGTAAAGCACTGATACCTAGACTAGGAGTCTTGGGGTCAACTTTTCCTTTATAATGGAATTTGACTTCATTTTTTAGTTACAAACTCAGTATGATTACATGGCACTTAATTTGCAGGTAGAAGTACAACCCAATGAGACAGCACAACCAGCAACACTTTTCTTCTAGGTTGCATTCCCATCTTTGCAGGAATGTACAACTCCTATTAAATTAATGTTCTGCTTTGTCTTTGATCCACGTTGTGCACATGACTTCTGCTTTTCTAAGATTTTAAAATTTCAGACAGTTTTTTTTGTTTAAATCTATGACACCCATGTTTATCTTCTTTGTATGGAGTATGTCACCCCCGAGGCTTCTCATCTGCATGACAGACAGCCTTGGCCTCATGTTTTTTCACCCAGTACAAAATACTATGCAGGAAAATTACTTCTAGATTAAATTTGGTTTCTGTCTAAGCAGGTGTCAGAACCAAATTATGAAAGGATCAACTCAAATTACTAATTGCAGAAAACATGTTTTATCTCTGCTTCTTTTTGATGAACAGCACATCTAGAAATATTTAATTATTGTTTAATTATGTTTACTAGAAGTGCATACAAAAGCTATAATATTCCAGGAATGAATTCTGGGAAAGAAACTTTAGTTAATGCTGTCAAGACAGAGAATGCAATACTTAAACTTATCTGTCATAAGAGATACTTACCCCCTCCTTCTCCCCCATCCCATCCCCCTAGTTAATTTATATGCATAATAGGAACAAAGAAATTGCTTGTTGTTCCTCAAGGATCAAAATTCCTGCTTGAAAGAAAGGGGAAACTATTTGAAGAGGATACAAGTACCAGTAATGTGATTGAATTATTTATCCCTTGGCATCATGAATTGTCCCTGAGTAATGGCTTAGGCTTTGTCCCTAAATCATTCTCTTAAACTGTATGTGTACCTGAAATTGCAACAGAGTTTTCATCTCCAATGTGAAATAATAAAAACAGCAGCATCTAGCTATCATCTGTCCATTTCACATGCCAAAAAAATTAATTCTCTCATTCTGGGTCTAAGCCTAAAGTACCTAAAGTACGTAAAGATAGGCATTTGGAAAAAAAGGTTACTTGTTTATCATGCCACTATTTATAATTTGCCTCCAGCTGATTAAGAGAGATTCAGCACAGAATTGTACTTTACCATGCAAGAAGAGGGGAAAAAAGTGTTACAAAAGGATTTCATAAGGTAAAATGATTCAGGGTTTCTGAATTTCATAAATAGGTTTCTGAATTTCATAAACCATCAATAGAATGGTTGTATTTTATCTCTTGGTATAATTCATGCTTAGAATAAATTGAGAAATAGTTCTTGTATAAGGGAAAATCAGTACATGCTCCTTCTATTTTACAAATATGCAAATTGAAAATGAAATTCATGAACATATGGATTCTCTGCTTTCTCAGATGTGTTACAAAACTGTTATTAGTTTAAAGTGATAATTTACAACTTAAAGCAGGAATCATCTCACTTAACTGTAGAACTCTTAAAAGTTACACATGTAAGTGTGAAGTAGTCATGACAGTGTCCTTTACAATCAACACAGAATATCAGAGTACAGAGGTGTTTTAAGTACTTATCTAGCAGATTTGAAGAGTTATGGTGCAAAATTCCTTTCATTTCATAGAAATATGGTTGAGTATGACTTCTTCCATAGCTGACATCTGTATTTAGGAAATCTATCTTAATATAGATCAATCAATCCCAGAGTGTATAAAACACAGAGACTGAGATGTAATGCAATTTTTCTGAAATACCAAATAGAAAACTAATGGCAAAGAAGTGGAATCTCCTTTGTACAAAAATGTCACTGTTTTATCTTAAGAAAAAGAACACCACTAAAATCAGTAAGCTATTGAAAACAGTATTATGGGTTTTTCAGAAAGGACTAAAAGTACTAAACAAAGTTTCTATGAAATGGTATGAACTTATCTACACAGATGAGAGTTTAATGAGAACTCCCAGATACCTTGTATTAGTCCAAAATCCTTGACCTTAGTTCAGCCATACTGACTGTCTGAATAAAGAACTGCTTGTGTTATGTAAATTTTTTTATCATTCCTTTAGCATAAAAATAAATAATGTATGAATTCAAAAGAGTACTTGAAAAAAAAAAAAGTACCTGACATATCTCTAAATTCACATTTTTCTACTAGGACTGTCCAGAGATGTGATTTGAGTGGGAAGAAAAAGGCTTTCCCTTTCTTGAAATGTAGTGGAATGAACATGCTTAATGAGAACACAAGCAAGAGTCAGCTTCTTGCAAAAAAGCAATAGATAGGGATTAATGAAGCATCAGATTTCCTAAACCCCGCTAATAAAACATCTTCTGCCTAAACAGATTGTTCTGTGGCAGGAATAAGATATCTTACATGTGTGTCTGTCTAAATTCTTTCATACAAACTGCTACTAGATCACAAATGTGGGAGTTGTGACTCTGGTGTTAGAAGGAATGTGGTTTGAGATATTTTGTTTAAAAATTAGTAAAATTGCTTAGTCAATCACTTTAAAAGGAATGTAGCAGGGCCAGACTCCTCTCAGTGGTGCCCAGTGACAGGAAAAGGAACAAGCACAAACTTTATCACAGGAAATTCCACCCAAATATGAGGAAAAGGCTTCTTTACTGGGACGGTGACAGAGCACTGACACAAGCTGCGGAATTCTGTGATTCCACAAATCTCCTTTGGAGACATTCAAAACCTGCTTGGACACAATTCTGTGTAACCTGGAGGGAAATTGGACTAGATGATCTCCAGACAATCCAACCATTCTCTGATTCTGTGATGTTCCAGCCCAGAGACAGTTTTGTATTAGAAGCTAAATACAATCAAGCTACCTTTTATGGTGCCCAAAACTCTTACTCATTTACAAGACTGCAGGTTAAAATAAAGTTGAAATTTGTGTTACCCAATATTGAATACAGTTCAGTATAGCTTGCTTCAATATAAGTCACACTGAAAAAATTACAAAATCTGATTGAATTGAATTGAACAAAAAAATACATCTTTGTTTTTAAGAAATGAACCAATAGAGCCCAAATAGACATTAAAAGAATGGTGCATTTCAGTATTTTAATGATCTAAGAAAATTCCTGATGTTTAATTGAGGTGTCAAGAGCATCTCTTCAGCTTCTTGAAGTTCACCAATTCCTCACTTGCACATCTCTGCATAATGACTGTTTAGTACTATGCTTAGCACTGCAATTATGGGCACTATTTAGAATCTATGCTAAAAAGAGACAGTTGTACAAAGCAATTTCTGCAATACTCTAATTACTACTAGTGACATTTCAGAGCAGCAATTTGCTCATACCAATTCGACAAAACATAAATCTCTTAAAAGTATGAAAGTTTGCATATACTAAAAATAAACCAGGATTCTTGTCTTTGTATTGAACTTTACTAATAATGCAAGTGACACTATGCATTGTGTGCAGTGCAGAGTGCAACTAGTGTCTGAAATGTTTTCCCCGAAATCAGTGGCTCAGATTATGGCTTATTAGGTTTTGACTTACACCATGAAGCTAATATTACCCAATAAAAGTTAATAACAGAATTATTTATGCTTTGATGTCTAAAAGCTGTTATGTACATGATATTCATATATATGCAGTAAATGGTGTAAGTAAATCTCTCACCAAAAGAACTTCTTTTCTATTCTTCATCTTTCCACATCTGCCTTGTCTCCTTCTTTTATTTTTAGGTGGTCATATGCACTTTAAACCTTACTGGTGCAATAAGGCTTCCTTAAGGCTCAGCCATAAGATCAAGAAAATGAGGTTTTACAGACATGGGCAAGTCAACCCATCTGTAACCAGCTGCTTGTTCTTAGCTCACAGAAAATGCAGGTAAACTGGTTTGTGATAACAGGTTCTGTCTGTGGTAGTAGCAGTTTTGTTCTACATCCAGCTTCCACCGTGCTTTCTGGTAATTTCCAGAAGAATTTCCAGAATTTCCAGTGGCTTCCGCAGTAAATGGATTTTTTTATTGCAGACAGATGAGAATGGAAACTCCAATGTAAATCCTTTACCTCAGCTGCATGATGTTTTAGCAATAGGTGCCATAATATATCATTACTTGTGAAACTAAGTATATCACAAGACAACAAAATATATGAGTAACCCCATCTAGTGGAAGGTGCCCGTGCCTAGGGCAGGGAGGTGGGAATGAGGTGATCGTTAAGGTCCCTTCTAACCCAATTTAATTTCATAAAAATACATTAATATTTTTTCCCTTAGTTCTCCAAACACAGTAACCTTCTCCCTCTCTAGTTTTGACACAAGAAAAAAATTCAGGACTTTTTTGTTTTGCTTTGTTTTTGAAAGAGAAATATTATTCTGATACTTTGGACTTTTAAAAATGAGAAACAAATTACACTGTCATTTACCTGAACATTGACAACAGGATGGGTGAACTATTCATGAAATATAAACTACATCTTAATGTAGCATATCAGCTATGCTGTCATATCAAATGCTGTCAGCTCAGTTTAGACATCTTAAGTGTTTTCAAGAGCAGTCATATCTTTTTGTAACCTCAACAGAAAAGACATGCACTGTGTTGCAAATTTTGGCACCACACATATGCCAATATAGTAGATATAACTACTGAACTTTCTTGCAGTTTTTCCATTTGGGATTTATTTTGGGGGGAAAGAAATTTTAAGGAGACTTTTCATTACCTTTTTAATTTTGGTGACAGATATGAAAATGGGAATCAAATTATCTGGAATATCTTACACCAGTGATTGTGTATAAAAAGTAATTTGTTCTCTTTTTTTCAGTATTGTTGTCCCTAAAGTTTTGTTAAAATCTAAAGCTTTATATACGTTATATAGCAACTTTAAAAGCATGAATAATTTTTCTTTGTAGCCCTTTATCTTCAGCGATACCTGTTTTGGTACCTGGATGTCTTTTACATAACTTTGTTCTCCAGTAAAATTCCAATGCCCTTGCTCTTTGCTTAAGAGAAAAAAATGAAGCCTATAAGTTCCAGGCATATCAATCAAAAACAACAGAGTCAGCACTAACTCTAATAATGAAAACCATGATTTCATAAATCATCCTCCACAGGTTGGGGTCATCTTTTAAAAATTTCTTATCAGGCACAGCTCAAGATTTCTCAGACTCTCACTCTCCTTTCTTTAATGAAAACAATAGGAAGGATGTCAGCATACAAATGATGTGACCCTCTTTAGCTTAAAAAGATCCTGAAAATGAAAAGACTATGCTTTGCTTTGTCCTTGAAATTGTGGAAGTCAGGATTTTTACCTCCCCTCCCATGAAGTTCAAAGAAAAAGTCTATCTCCTAGCTCCCTAATGAAATAGAAGTGTATCTTACATGGACTTAATTTAATAAACTGTAGATTTAATTTGAAGAAGCTGGTGGTACAGGATACTTTCTCTATTGCCTGTATTCTCTACATAACAGTTTATAATTGCCTAATTGGCTTTTGTTACTGCATATCCTTAAGCAAACCAAGAGCCCTCTGTTAATGGAATAGTTTTAATTCCATCAACAAATTTCAGTGTATTACTTTACAATTTAAACATTTCTGTAGTTTGAAATAAAACTTATAACAAAATATAAGTCCATTGTTCTGTCTTTCAAGACGAATATATGAAAAGAAAAAAAAATAAAAAGGATGAGTATGGCATTCAATCTCTGCTAATAAAAACCACATTTTTAGCCTTAACCTCCTGGATCTGATGCCCCACTGTGCTTCTGTACTTTTTGCACTCACACAGCCTGACATGACAACAAAATTCAAAACTCCAATAGGTTTTTTGCAAGCATGTAATCTACTCCCTCATTCACAAAATAATTATCTCCCAGTTAAAAAAAAACCAAACAAACAAAACAAACAAACCCACAAAACAAACAAACAAAAAAACCCACTCCTAACAAAACCAAAAGCCCAAAACAAAATCAAAACCAAAAGCTAAGACAAATCTAAGACACAAAGAACCTATGGGAAGGAAAAATCCCAAACACTGTTTCTATCTGTAGAACTAAAAGTGCATCACACAAATATGACAACTTTAAGAGCATTGCAAGACAACAATCTCTACCTTAGTTAATTGCATCTGCACTGATTTGTAAACAAAACCTGGGTTTGATTTTTACCCAAAGTAGAAAAGTTTCCATGTTAATATAGGATGGATCATGATCATTTGTTCAGTTTTGTTCTTACAGAAGGATATAAATGCTTTGGATGCATCCACACTGCTGGCTGTGTCTTTAAAAATAGACTCAGACACTGCACAGAGGGCAAAAATGCAAGAGCAGATCCATTATGATCAAAGTACGCTTTCTGAAATAACATGGATGTGAACTGGGATCATGCTGGCTGAACTATGTACCACCCTCTATGAAGGGAGAGATACAGCACTTGACTGCAATGAGAAATATCAAGTTGTGGATGCTATATTGAACAAAGATTTTTTCTCTGTTAACACAAATTAAATTATTGCCTTTGACTGAAGCAATACAATTAGCTCAAAATGTAAAGAGAAAAAACTGCAGGAGTGAGTGGTTCACAGGCAAGAGGGGACAATATCTCCTGAAAAGACCTGAAAACTATGTAGCAAACCTGACTTAAGCAGACCTCACCCTGACCTGGTGATGTCAGCTCCAGAGTACCTGCTCCTATGTTTAGATCACTCAGCGGAGCCTTGCTGCCAGCATCTGTGAAATCCACAGTTTAAATTGCTGAAATGCTCCTTGGTGGTAATCTCTCTTCTAAAGTCTATGTAGAAGGCTTCTGAGCATGTTGCCTCAGGCAGATATTGCTATTAACTTTATAAAAGAGTTTGAGATACTACACTGCAAAGTGAACAGTTCAGATAGGAGCAGACCATACGACTTAGTAGAAAAATTGTTTGACTTTCAGCATTCTATCACTTAGTAAGTGGTGGAAAGCATAAGAAAAAATGTTCTGGTAGGAAACTATTATTTATTAAGAATTCATCTTCCACACTGAACAGTCCTTGGGGCCCTGTCCTCACTTCATAAAACATTGTTCATCTTGAGCTATCAAAATAAATGTTAAGATGGAATATTTGAAATAGGTTTATTTCACCACTTGCTTGAGTAATTTTTGTTTCTTCCTATTCAGTCCAGGATCTGTTTGGTTTCTGGGCCAAAACTGCATATTTCCAGCTCATATCTAGCTTTTCATACACCAGCACCCCCAAATCCTTTTTGTCAGGGCTGTTTTCAATCTCTCCATCCCACAGCCTCTGTTCATACTGGGGGTTGCCCCACATCAGGTGCAAGAGCATGCACTTGGCCTTGCTGAACCTCACGAGCCCATTCCTGGCTATCAGGGTTAAGCCACAAGAAGAAGAAGAATGACTTTAGCCAGCTAGCTGGCTATTTAGCTATCTATCTTTCTATCTATCACATAAAAGCATATGCACAAAGAATTAATGTGAAATATATACAAAGAATACATTACATACACACACACACACACATATATATATACACATATTATACACACACACAGATATATATGCACACACACACACACAGTCACACACACATATATGTACTGATTGAAATGTTTCCATTATTTCCACATATACCACTATACATTTTGCAGCAATGCGGGGTTGGAGCGGTCTGTGGACGGACGGCAACGGGACAAACCAGGACGAGAGATCTCTATAAGTCCTTCATAAGCACTTCATAAACACATGCACTACAAGTTTACTGATCGTCTAGCCAGCCCTATATCTGAATCACTGCTTCTACATATCATAATCCTGTGAATTGTGGAAGAGTCATCCTCTGGATTAGTATGAGTACATACTCCTCAGAATTCACAGTACAGAGCAAATTCCTACTCTAGACAAGTCGTCCAAAGTTCTGTGCAAATTGATTGGCTCATAAGACACGCTGGCAATAAATATTTCAGCACTTCATGCTAAAAAAAATATAAATTTTACATTTCACTCTTTCTTAAAATGAAGTAGAGATGTTAGAATGCAAGTTCCAGGCAAAGATACAGTCCATCACTTTCCAACACTGAGAAGACAGACATCTAACCTCACAAGACAACTATTCTGTTATGAAAACATTTTGTGTGTCCATACAACACGACCAATCCAAACCCAGAATAACGTGCTTGAAGAAATAGACATTTAATGTTCCTTTTTGGGGGATTGGGGGTTGGTTGTTTGTTTGTCGGGTTGGTTGATTGGTTGTGGGATTTTGTTAGATTTTTTGGTTTTTTTTTGTTTTGGGTTGTTATTTATTTGTTGTTTGGGGGTTTTGTTGTTGTGGTGGTGAGGGTTTTTTGGGGGTTTTTTAAGGTTTTTTGGTTAATCAGGTGTATCTACTGTATTAAATAATTTATAATTTTTTATTCCTCTATTCTATGGGGCTATTGTTGCTAAGATGAATGTAATACATAGTAAATTAGGGTGGTTTTAAAAAGAATTAACCAATCCTTGCTAAAGTTAAGAAAATATTTTTAACATTATGAGAATTCTTTATATGTCATCCTAATGTGATTTGAATCCCCCTGTTTTACAAGGAATTAGTGTATCAAAAAAAGATTACATTTCTCTTTCTCATTTATTACTAACCTAAGGAAGTATATAATAATTCAATTTAATTTATATTTCCCCGAAGAAGTGCAATTCAGTGGATAATAAATGCAGAGCTTCTGTATTAATAACACCTAGCTGGAGACAGTAGAATACATATGGCATGTAGTGGTTACAATTAAGTAGGAAGACCTGAGACAGAGGCATTTACATCAGCAGCTTTGTACTGCTTAGGAAAATAATGGACCCTGAGGCAAAGCTGAGGGACTTATTTATCTGCTATGATTAAAACTATTGATAATTCCCAAAGTGGTAGGTTCAGCTGCTGTTCCAAATTATATTGCTTAAGATATTAATGAGAAAACAGAAACACTGTCTGTGCTATTTAGTTAATACCAGAGGCCATATTTCATTTGCCATTTCCACTTTAGATTATTCTATGTTCAAGTTGAGATTAGTCTACATTACTATTGTTGATTTAATGTTTTATGAAATGTTCCTTGGCTAAACCCTTCTACTAAGAAAACATAATAGCATTACTGCTGTGCCAGGTCTTTTGTAATAGAGAATATCTTCATTGTGATGAGTTCTACATTTTCACTTGTTTTTATTTGCCAATATTTACGTATTAATCCAAGTTAGAATCAAATTTGTAGTTTAGATTAAAATCACTTCCATATATTCTATATTGTTTGTTTGCAATATAGTGAAATGTTGAGTGCTACCCACAGAGGAGAGTAGTAGAACTGTCTTCCCTGTAATCATTCCTATGAAATGATGCTTGACACTGATCTCCATTGAACACCGTCTTTGTTAACACTGAGAGTTATCCTATCAAGTGGGATTAACAATGAAATATTCCATCTAAGCAGCAACACATAAGAAGAGCAGGGATCACTGGCTCAGTCAGTCACATGAAGATGCAGTCAGAAGCAAAGTAATGAGTTGAAGCTCTGATTATAAATTGAAGTATGAAATTATTTTGTCAAGTTGTGGTGTTTGACAATGAGAAGGATTCATTCTGAGAGTAACTCTATAGAATGGGTGCTTGGGACATGAGATAGTAGAAAGTATAGGATTCAAAAAATCTCTTCTGATAAACAATAACCCATTAAAATTTTTTTTAAAAATGCCTAACTATTTAATAGGTTAAAGTCATTACTTTGTCTCTCCCTAAGCATACGGAGAGCACCTTAAAATTATGGCATTGAAGATTTTAACCCATCACATTTTCCATGTTAATTGTTCTAATTATATATTCAAAAAACCTTTTGACAGATTTCCTTTGGCTTTGTCCTGTCTGGGAAGCCCCTTTTTATCCTTTTTATGGCTGGTCAGTGAAGAGATTAAAGACTGAAAAATTAAAAAAAAGGAAGAAAGAAAATAACTCCATATTACTTTAGGAACATCTGAAATCATGAAAAAGAATTAAAAATAATTAATGTTTAATTTAAAATGAGTCTTTGCAAAAGAATTCTCATATTTAATACAGATCATGTGGACTCACCTGCAAACTGAAATAATCCACAGGGTGTCACTTCCCAGTGGTCACAGTACAGGAGAAGCACTCAAATATGTGAACTCTAAAGGCTATCTCACTATTCCCATTACAACTCTGGGGTGTTGGAATTACAATACTTTAAAATGAGGGCTTAGCATATTTTCATGTTTTATAACACCCATAAACATAGCTTCATGCATTTACTCTGACAGCCATGGATAAAACCATAAAATAGTAATGTTTTGGGAATATTACAGAGCAGAAGAGAAAAGAATCTAACTGGTCTGACGGCAAGTTTTAGAACAAAACACAAACATCTCAGTATTTTCTTTTCTGAACTGGGGCTTGCTACTCAGAATTAAATTATAAGAAGGTAAACATGGTAGGGGCATAATAGGCTTGAAAATAATAGGAGAGTATTTGGAGTGAAGCAGATGAGATACCAGCATGTCTATTTCTACCACCTATAAAGTGCTCAACAGCCAGTTTTTGAACCACTTGGGCTAAACAAACAGGCCTAGGCAGCCAGATTTTCCTCTCACTCCTAAACTCGATGCCTTCCTTCAGAGCCAGCAATCTGAAGGAAGAAACTGCAACATGAAACCCCCTCACCGGAGTAAACATGGTTATGTACTTCCTATAGAAAGTCCAGTTATGATGGATGTGAGTTTTGCGACAGAAGCTCTTGGCTATCACTAAAATAAACATTAATGATATTTCAACTTTTCCGCAGACAACAGATGTGCTTCATCACAAATGTGACTATACATATAATAGTATATACACTAGATAGTACATACTATACTATATAGTACATACTATATGCTGTGAATATAAATATGTATAATTATATAAAAATATTTGCACGACTGCAGTGCAGGATGTATGCCTCATACAGACACACAATTTTACTATCACTCTATCACCAAAGAGAAGAGAATGACCTTTGACTATTTTCAGAGGGAAAATTTTGAATTTGAAGAATTAGCAGAAAAAAATTTATTAAATATTTCACCAGTGAAACCCAAATATGTTATTTATTTCTCAAAACACTATGTCTTATATTGCGACTATGACAGATAGACAACTAATGCAATATAATATCTCTTTACAGAATTTACAGATCTATGATAACATAAGAATAATTAAAATTCCATACATACATTGAAAGTATATGTTATGATTATTCTGTTTTATATTCTTATAGAACATCCCTTCCTTTGATTCTTTTTTTCTGCAATAATAGAACTCACAGCAGATAAAATGCTTTTAATTCTGACTTGATTGCATGGTAGACCACCTGTTTTAATTTCTCTGTCCACTGGCAGATATTTTGGTGAGATGGCTGTAGACAGCAGCAATGGTTTGCATTTGGGTGTTTTCTTTAAGACAGAAATACTAACATGTTTAAGCTACACAACTTACTCTTTTTTATTTGACAGGTCAGTGGCAGTCCCATTAAAATAAGATATATGCTTTTACATTAGCCTGACAAGGGATTACACTAAATAAAATGTTTTTGACTGGCATGAGTTTCCCATTACTCAATTTGTCCTTTGCTGCCAGAACAGGGATATAAAAAACTACATAACATGAAAAGTCCTTGTCCTTGGGCTCCTTGACATTACTTGGAGGCCAGCAGTCCTGAAATTCATATATCTTCTTTGTTTAGGTTTTGCTAGTATGCTGTTTCCTAATCATAATACTAACATGTAAATGCATATATTTCTCAGAAATAAATACCATCCCAACTGATAATTCACTAACAGTTTTATATTGATATTTTTGCACATCCGCAGAGCTGTTCTTTCAACCACAGATACAATCTAAAAATATGTTGAATAGTTGTTTTTCAACACAATATGCTATTATTTTTCTGCTGTATTTAATTTCTCTGCCGAGTCAGAAAGTAAAGACTGATGAACTTGGGCTCTTCCATTATAATTTTATTCTAAAAAAAGTGATATTGAACAAGGTCACCAGTGGAACTGTTCGCTTAGCAACTCTGCTCTCAGATGGACAGTTCATGGCCTGGTTTCTCATGTGATCAACATTACATCATTTAACACTTCTGTACCTTCAAAAAGATTCAGTTTTTGTCAATCAAACTGAAGAAGAACCTCAGTCAACACAGAAAGAATTATACGGGTCACCAAATAGCCTGTCTTTCTAAAATAAGCCAAAAGGAAAGGAAAGGTTCACCCCTGCTCAAGAAAACATACAATATGTGTCCTGATTGGAAATCATTGCCTATTTAGTGGTAAGGAGACATCAGAGTTCCTCATCAGGAAGAGCCAAAGCTAAAAAGGACCTAACCATCCCTCAGAATCTTTCAGTCCATAGGTACGAAGAGTTGCTCCTTTATCCCACTGAAGAGAAAAATCAAATTGTGGTTCAGAGAGGGACAAAGTAATAATTCACAATTAAATCTAGACTTTGCACATCTTATTCCTGGTTTTGAATTAGCAGCTCAAGCAGTCCTTCAGTTTCCATGGCGTCAGAGGTTTCTGCCTCACCAAATCAAAAGTGTGAAATAATTATGCTTCACATCTAACAACTCAAGTGGGTTCACACAGGCTACTGACTTGCAGACACTGAATGCCTAACTCCTTTGATCGAACTATACTAGCTCATTAAGCAATATTTTCTCTATAATTTTTTGTATGTAAACATTGAACAAAAGGCTAAATATTGTGCCAGAGAAGAACTGAATACTGCACAGCAGGGTTTGATGATAGCAGCCAATTGCCTCCCCTGCAGTTGGAAGACAGTTTGGATAACTATTCCAAAGATTAATGAGCAATCAGTTCTAAATTAAACCTAGACCTATGTTTAAATCTTTCTCACTCACACCCTTTACAAGTCTAAATTTGAGTTACACTCACAGAGATAAAATGCAGTATTTGGCTTGGTGTGTTGTAGAACATTATTAGCAGAGTGAAAAATTGCTTCTTTAGCATTTTCTTCACATTTTTCAGCTTTTATTTTCCTGAACAATTGGAAACTAAATGGACCGTGATGAGGTTTGCTGCTTCTGCACCAGACTATAAACAGAAGTTTCCTGTCATTTCTAGAAACTAGACAATCCCATTTTGGAACTGGAACAGAAGTATTAGATCTGTGAGGCTCATGACATCTGACACACCATTTTCATTCTGAGCTCAGTTTTTAACGACTGACGAGGCATTTGCGTAGTGTGAAACAAATACGACAGCGAACAATGTGAAGGAGACTCATTGGAGGGCTCTGACGCAGCTCAGGAAATATCACCTTGTTTGTGTCTGTGGATCCCTGTAACTCTGCACCTCTCCCTCTCTATCAGTTCACTTTCTAAGTGTAGCACTGCTACAGTGAACCGTGCTGATTAGGTTATGTATTAGCTGCACATGTGTACAAGCATGTAACAGTAGTCACATATTGTAAGTACCAAGGTAGTTTTTAGAATAGTCTAAGTAAAGGTGTGTTAGGAGAAGACCATCCACTTTTGGATAGATAGCAAAACTAACAGAAATCAATTTCTTACACATTTCTCTTCTAATTTCCTAGCTAACCTCTTTTTCTCCTTCCTCTTCCCTTAGTTCTAGCCTAAAAAGTAGGAGTGAAGCAGGAATTCAAAGACACCTCAGAGACTGTCAAAGAGATCAGACATGCAAAAGCTACACTCTAAGGAAACTTTCAGAACACATTAATTTGATGGGTAATTTCCTACTTGTGTGAATTCGCCTCATTTTTTCACTCGTGGCTTATTATTCATGTATGAATGCAGGAATCAAACATACATACTATCAAATTGGGTTTGTCACCTGTTACTTGTTTTGGGTAAAGAGCAAAAACACAGAAGATAATTTTGCAGATTTAAGTCTCCTAAGGTTCTAAACTTATTGAGATTAATTAAGATACAATGAATCAGAGTAAATAGGATTAAGAATGTAATAGACTTTGGCAAATTCATTTAAAAAATTAGCACAGTCATACTCTTTATTTTGATGCTAGATAGTAGAGGGGTTTAAAGTAGTAGATCTAAAGAAACTTCCAAAGCCAAAGGCTTTTTCAACGGAAAAAAACCCCCAAAAACAAAAGAAATAAACAAAACAAAAGAAACAAACAACAAAAAAAAAACACCACCCAAAAAACCCTGTGAAAATTACAACATACTACAACTGTCCTACAAGACAAGCTGTCGCAGGTCAACCAGGTGATGGTGGTTAGATGAAATATGATATCTATTATGGAGTTCAGCGGTTATCTGAAAATATACTTTTGAGCTTTGTGAAATAGATAAGAGGAAGCACTTCTGAGTTAATGGAAAATACATGAACTGATTTAACCTACTTAGTATTGACAATGTGCTAATCATTCTACAAAATACAGGAACCTTCAAAAGTCTTGTGTTTTTCCTATCTGGAAAAACCATTTATGACCAACTAGTCATCACTAAAGATAAGCCAAGAGACTGTATCTGGTATCTTGATATGTGTCAGAATCTCCTACACATCTAGTTTCACGTAGATGTGTACATGTACAGTTCATGTGTTCATGTACAGTCTTCTGTATATGTCTGGCTTCAGTACATAAAAGCCAAACAAGGAGGAAAAAAACCTCTTTGTATTACATAGTCTTTGAGTGTTTTTTTGGAAAACACCACATGCTGGAAATACTGCTACAAATTTTCCTGAAGGTATTTTCATATAGCTGACCACTTAAGCTACCACTGGTAGCTTAAGTTTTTCTGTCAAAAGTTAATGTAAGCAATTTATTTATCCATCACTATTTAGTTATATAAAAAAGAAATATGAAAATCATAAATAGAGAGACAGACAAAAGTAAGTTCTTGTTTTTAAAAACCTAATGTTCACATTATTTTATCACCATTGTGTTAGAGAAATTACTGTCTTATATTAAAATAAATGAAAAGGAATGGAAAATGAAAAAAAAAAGAATTGTCTCTGATAGAGATTCAGACTTTAATAAGCAACAATGCTGTACAATGGTTATTAATTTCCTTTATAACCAAGTATGCTCTTTTCTCAAACACAGATTATAGTTTGTATTTTGATTTTCATTACTTGTTGGTGCTTATTTACTCTGGGTGATTGGTTATTCAAGCATGTCAAGAATATGCCATTTTACAAGATTGGTCCCAGCATTACAGTCAGTTTTCAGAAATGTACTCTGTTTCTTTCATATGCCACGACTTAAAGCTCAAGACATCTATTCACCTACTACTCTAACTACCTTGCTGTCCCACTCTAGTTTCCACAAGAACAGCAAGTGCTGTGCTCCTCTAATTGGCACTTCCTTGCCAGCCCTCTGTCCCATTCATCATCTCTGTCTGCAAATGGTCAGCTCTGAAGGGCAGATCAGCCACAAGTCTCCAGAGAAGTCACAGATGAGACACACAAGGATAAAAAAAAAAAAATAACCAGGGACACTGCTAAAGGAAAGGACAAAAAAAGACTGAGCAAACAAGTGAGCTAAGAAGAGATTTGAAGAACATGTCAGAACAGATTAATTTCAGGAGACGAAGCATAAGGCATAATATTAGGAATTTTTATGGAATAGCTAGAGAGACAAGTCAACAAGAAAAAAAAAAGAGAAAGGAGAGGTGAATAAAATGAGCAAACCCTTTCAAAGTATATCAGAATAGCCCTAGAGTAAAAGTAAAAGAAACTTGTCAGAAAAAGGAAGGATGAAGTTAGTGGTAAGCATAAAGAAGGAAAGACTTGGTAATAAAATACTAAATGAGGAATTTATGTAGGAATGTAAATTATTGGTTAAATGCAGTGGCTGAAGTACACTTTATCCTGACAGACTAGAACATCACCTTCAAAATGTAATTGCAATGTCACTCGCAGTAAAGACCAAATAAATTATATGTCACTTTACTCAGAGGAGGCAAAGTTCAATTTGCCTACACTGCTGAGAAGCTTGCTCAGAGCCTACATTTACTTTCCTTTGTAAAGTAAGACCATTCAGCTAATGCTGAATCATATTTTAATGAATGTACTTAATATCCACAGGCTTAATTAGTTATATTTTTATACACAGCTATCCTGAATGTTTATGGCCCATGAACTTAGTTTTTTTCTAACGTTTATGGTCTGATTGTTGAAAATTAAATTATTTGCCTGAAAATTAAACACTTTGTGAACATTGGCTGAAATTTAGCCTTCTGATCTCATGGGAGCTTATAAGGAATTTGAAAATATATAGTTAACACAAAGGTTAATCAAAGGTTAATAGTTCTTATGATTGAGCAGAGTGGATAGAAAGTAGGGATAGTTCAGTAGTATTTTCAGATGTTAGCTCATTTAAGCTGGAAATCTCTGAGGGCTCTCAGTGACTCTCTTACCTCTGTTTCTGAGATGAAAACAGTCTAGTGACATACGAGGGCATTAGTGTCTAATCAATTTGACATCAGTTAGAGAAAAAGTACAAAAAGCTATATTTAGTAAATCAAAAGTGATCCATACAAGAAGCATTACACAAATTAATCTAAATAGATGCTGAAAATGAGTAATCAACCCTGAAAATAGCTGGCAAATTTCTTACCTTGAAACAGTTGTTACCCTAGTAATTGTAGATACACTGATATTTTCTACAGGATTACAAAAGTCAGAATATGTAGAAAACAAAATAAAGAAAGAAACAAAATGAAATCAGGCAATGTATGTCAATGTATGTCTGTGTTACTGAGACACGCAATACAGTTAGTATCCTTTGATATAAAATCTTAAGAACATGTAAACTAAGTGATTATATGGGAAACCTTTAAGAAAAAGACATTAAATTAAGTCATAAATCACAGCATTTTCAAAATTGACAAAAGGAGGAAAAAGGTTAGAAACTGCTCAGTCTTGAAAGAACACACAGAACCAAGGTTTAGCTTCTTGTTTGCCTGAACAGATGTGATTCTTTTTGCTTCTTCTTTACAAAAGGATATGCTAGAAACATTTCTGGGAGGTGCTGTCAACTTACTCCATATAAACAATTAAAAATTAATGGAAAGAGAAACAGAAAATTGCATATTTATCTCCTGGGTAGATGCTCTAATCATCAGGCAATAGTAATATTTTCACCCTTGGGTCCTATAAGTATTTGAATAGCTTCCCACTTTGAGCAAAATGTCTGCAGCAAGATGTACTGAATAAAATCCAAGTCCAAAATCATTAGACTCTAACATTTAAAAACCTATACTGAAAAATTTAAAAAAATCATTTAAAGTTCCTAAGACACTGAATGGATCTTGCTCTCTCTTCTTTGTTGAAAGTTTAGCCCCTGAAATTTTGTGTAAAAGGAAGGTCATAGCATCCTTTCCAGCTCAAGATAATCGCAAATAATTAGAGAAAAGTGGAAACAAAAATTTCGAGCATAAAAATAATTGAAACAAACATCAGCTACAGAGAAAGCAATCTGAGAAAATACAAAGGAAAGGAAAAAATCTTAGATTCATCTCTTCAGTTATACTGCAGCAGACATTGTATTGGTGATGGAAGAAGGTAAACTAGAAGATATTTGGCTGGCTACTCCATTTTCAGGTACTGTAGCAATAATATAGCCTGACTAGTTTTATCATAAAGGAAGAGAGTGTGATTAAGGTCAGGCCTCTGGCATGGCTACACTTTTGCAATCAATATAATTGGGTGTCCTCTCATGCCTCTCCAATGTGCACTAATACTAGATAAGTAGTTACCCATCAGAAAACAGGCCAAAGATCACGAAGGAGAGGAAACAGATATACTCTGCATCTCACTTTCTCCCCAAACTACACTGATCTCTAGTGAAGTAAAGAGGAAATAAAAACAAACAACATAATTGAGAAAATAGTAAAGATGGGAGACAACTAACCTCTAAAGAAATGGGGGGGGATGTGTGTGTTTGGATTTTGTTTTTATTTTTTCTTAATTCCGTTATAGATGGGAGAAATCTAAAAAAAATTTTTATATGGGATTCTTTTTATTTACTTCTTATTTCTGAGAAATATTACAAGAAAAGACTGAGTAGCTAAAGCTACTAAAGCTAAATTTATCTCACCAGTTCCTGAATAGGGAACCTTAGAAACATACAGTCTGAAACTGGCCTAATACAAAACCTGCTTATTAGTTACAAATACCCAGTACAGTCTCTGATATATACATTTGCTATTAGTATTTTATATCAGCTGCTAGTATGCTATTCAGTCTTTTTATATAAATCAGAGAATGTTGACATTTAAATGATTTCTGTATCAGACCAAACTGGGCAAAGTCAGAATATCAGCCAAAACATCCTGGCTAAGATAAAGAACAGATTTGAAGAGAGAGTACCTCCAGAAAAGCTGGTTTAAAGCTGACAAAAAGATCAGGCCAACAGTTTTCACCATTATTCGAATTCTTAGATTTTTATTCCTTTCTCTCTTCTCTCCATATCAGTCAAGCAATACCTTACATTTCACGAATGAAAGCAAAAGCATAAGGAAAAAGTGGTATTTTAAAAAGGGTATTACATTGCTTGGATGACACCATGGATTATGCCTACTATAATCAGATGGGAAAGTCATGGTACTGGTAACTTTGATACCACATAGTCACAACTATTGAACAGTGCTGACTTCTAAAATTATTTTAAGGGACTTCTGTTTTCCCTCATGGACTTTCTTCAAATCTTACAATGACAATAACCAAGCAAGTTGTTCCACACATGATTCACAATTCGGAGTTTTAAAACTTTTTGCTGTTTTTTCACTACTAACACAGGAATTAAGTTCTTGTCTTTCTGTTCTACTGCAAAGGAAAAATTGAAAAGTTATAAGATTAGAAGAAAAGGGTACATTTGCACTTTAATCACTTGTCTGGATTTGCTGCACATAAATCAGACAGTCAAACCCCATCAGCATACCAGAAATTATACTCATAGACTTTCACTGACAGTACTTAGCAATCTTATAAGTTTCGTGTTTTATGTCACAGAAATTTATGGAATCTGGTTTTAGGGGTCTATTTTTTTCCTTTTCTTTTTAAAGTTTGGAGTTATACTAAAGGGAAGAAGAAGAAAAAAAATAAGCTTTAACTTTGTTATTTGTTGGGAAAAAATTTATAAGCACAGACAATTATAAAAAATCCTTAAATGAAAAAATACTGTAAAATATTACTAGAGAAAAACAACCAAAACCAAGAAAAAAAAATTATGCACTGAAAATGCCAGATACACTTATTTGACTGTAGATATGCACTGGATTTACTTAGTCCAAGACAGGACTGCTTCATGTCTACATGCCAGCACAGACACCCACCAATCCTCAATAAAGCCTTCCTGACAAAACTCCTTCACAGAACTGGCCAACTTTCAGAAAGTATGCGATTACTTGAAGTTCTGTCGTGTAATTCTATGAATCCTGTACAATTTGTAATCACTCCCAGAGTACTGTAAGCCAGTGTTGGTGAGAGATTCAGTTGGTCATCCTCTTATACAAATGCTGTAATTACTGGTTACTTCTCAGGGAGAGGAGATGGGGATGGTCCTTAGGACAGGGAGTTGCCCTTCCTTGTTGCAGTATAAGCTAGTTAAAGGCTGGAATACACAGTGCTGAACTGTTCCCTGTTTTAAAATCATATAATCTTATCAGAAAAGTCCTGCCTGCTATCTGGNTAAGTACATACATATTTCTCATTTCTTAATACTTAAATGGAGCTTTTGTGGAATATTGAGTTTATATGTGCACACCAAACTTTTTGTGTATAATGAATATCATGTGATTGCAAAAACCCTCCTCAGTGCAATGACCTTTTTATATCATGACATTGATTAGAATTATTAAGCTGGTAGAAGAAAAATAAAAAAAAAAACCAACTATATTCCAAAGTAGGACAAACAAACCAAAAAATTCTGTTACAAGCTATCTTCATTATCTTTGGAAAGCTCCTATCTACCACCATAACCTAATATTTCTGACTCTTTCTCATAAAAGGAATACTGAGAGACAGACTTGACAGCACAAGCTTAGCAGAGAAGCATCATCCAACATACATTAAGGCTTAACAGTACTATTTTAGTCACTTATTTGATCTCCTATACAAAAGCAGTAGAGATTCGCCAAACAATTTCCTTCTTTCATATTTCTGTGCATAAAATTTATCCCTATCTTTAAATAAAATTAATTCCAATAGCATTTCCCAAGGAGTGGTTGTTATTGCTTGTTGGTAAATTGTGCCTGTGGTTAAATTACTTCATCTTCAAAAACGTCATTTAGTTTTCCTTATAATTCTCTTCTTCTTACGAAGATTTAAAAATAAAACAACTAATGACAAAAATAAAAGAATAATCATTACCAACACTGATACATTTGATATAAAATGCAGTAAATATGGTGAGTTCCACAACGACTGAAATTTTTGAGTGTTCTTTACATAGTTGTTTTCATTATATTATTTATCAGAATCTACCATTATATATATGTATATATCTATATCTATATCTATCTATAGATATATAGATATAGATATAGATATAGATATAGATATAGATATAGATATAGATATAGATATAGATATAGATATAGATGATATAGATATAGATGTAGATGTAGATGTAGATATAGATATAGATATAGATAGATAGATATGGATATAGATATAGATATATATTCATCAGTGCATGTTTCTTCATAAAAAAGCCCCTCCATTCTTTTTGTTTTTCATGGAAAAGAAAGGTCACATTCTCCATATAATTTTTACAGCATAACTATTTTGAAACCACTATATAAAAAGCCATTAAGCCAGAGCAGTGAGTACAAATAACACCTGTTTGAAAAGACATGGCAGCCTACATTTTCCCCTCTGTACACTGAAACTACTCTGCCTGGCAGATAGCTTCTAAGACAGATCACATCTCCCATTGACAAAAAGGCATCTGCTTTTTTTACAAGCACATGCTTTAAACACCTCCGCCATTTCCACAATCTGCTGGCGTCTGTAGCTAGGTAGGGATTAAAACCTGCCTGGCAGTCACCCATATTAATTCCACCGAGGAGTGGCAAAGTCAAATGGCTCACCACTGCCAAGGCTTGAGTGGCACTGCTTCCACACAGCCAGCTTCCCCAGGGACTGACTGCTACCACAGGAGCAGGGAATCTCACTGCTAATCTCCTCTAACTGTTGTTGACCTATCTCTGCTTTCCACTCCCAGGCATACAATAAATCAAGCGCATTTTACATGAAAAATGAAGTAATTACTCAGTGAATCCGATGGCTAATTGTGCACGGAAGCCTCTGGGAGACGTGGGACAAATCCATGTCAGATTTCGAAAGGCAGAGAAAAAGTAAACTAAGTTAATAACTCCTCAGATACTGACAGACTGAAAGGGATTGAAATGCACCATTTCTTCAAAAAAACCAATACCCTGCTTAAGGGAAATGGAAAATTCTAGCTATATAGTTTAACTTTGCAGCAACAGCAGGAGTGATTTAGAGGAAACGTACCAAAAGCAACAGTTTCTGGACAAAAATGTCATGGGGCTGCAGCTTCTTATGTCAGATATCATTATTACACGTTATTTAAAGTAACCTTCTCTTTTTTTATATCCTCCTTTCTTTCCACCTCCTCTGCAACTGTGTACCTCTGAGTCCCATAATTCCTCATTCAATTTAATTCAGTTCACTTGCTCCCTTTCCCCAGCTTCTCTCTCGATTGCTCCTTATCCAGGGAAACCTTCCCCACACTCCTATTAGAAATGCAGCTCTCTGGCTGCTTAAATGCCATGTACCTGAGCCTGCTGGCTTTCTCACCCGCATTGTGGAGGGAGAGGAGAAAAGAGACTGGGACAGGCGCAAGGCAGGTGAAAGATAAATTCCCTCGCTGCCATTTGAGTTCCTAGCAACTCTTTGCTCAAAGCAGATCACAGCAGGTGTGATTAGTTTCACCCTTGCAGCTCTGACCTGAATTAAGCATTTTTTGATGCATTTAAGCAGAGCACTTCATCATCTGGACAGCAATAGGAGCTGTAAGAGATGAAAACATGCTCAGTGACTTTTTTTAGAGGTAACAGTAGTGAACTTCTGGTAAGTATCTACTGAACATATGTGCTTTTTCAACTTGGGTAAATTTGCTTGGATTGTCACAGGATAGCAAAAGAAACATTCATGACACAAATGCCACTCCTCTGCCAAGTTTCAAGGTCATTTACAATCTAGCTTTGAAAAGCAGCACATTTTTTCTGCAGCCTAGCTGCTGTAAACAGCTGAATGATTTTGGTGGACTTTTTTCAAGTCATGGTCCTGACACAACTAGCCAGAATGGAAAATTTCAGACTAAATAGTTACAGAACCTGTCAAGCCTGAAGTGTTTAATGTGAGACATTATTTGCTAGATGTTCCCACAGCAGTTGCCTTCATCTTGTATAGCTACAGGGCTTTTCTGGGGTCTTGCCCACAGTTCAAGACACCATCAGCAGGATACAGCTGATCAGCTGACAAGCTCTTTTTTGTAGAGGGGGAAAAGAGAAAAAAAAAACTTCAAAATCAAAAAACTTATCCGTTAGTTCTTTAAAAATACAACACTAAAAAACTTGCACTCTTGGAAACTAAATTTGGATGTCTGTGCTTCTCTTCTTTTTATTGGTAAGACTTCTCAGTGGGGGCTACAAGCCTAGTTGCATTAGGGGATAATACCATGAGAGAGAAAAAGGGGAACTGAAATCTCTTACCTACAGTTTCTTTAGCTACCAGAAATAAAGCACATTTAAACTCAAAAGGTTTGTATTAAAGATTTTAATTCAGCAGCAGAACTACAAAATTTGTTATATGTAGAGGAGACACAAGACATTTGCTGAAGAGTTAAAATGTTTTAATACAGAGAAATATTTAAAAACAAAGAGCAAAAAGCTCTTGGGCGTTGGGAGATCTGAGGTAATTGGATTTGATCAGATAAAGAGGAAGGCAATTATTTACATAACAACAAAAAAATCCATAGAGAAAAAATAATCTTCCTTTCATGATATCTTAGAAACAATCAGACATCAAACATTACTTTCATGCAGCCATGTTTTATTGTCTCCTTAGGCTTAATCAACATGCACGGATGAGCTGGAGATACACAGAAATTAAAACTTCAATCGTGCTATCTATGTTTCCTTAAGTTCTCTTCAGAAAGTTTAACTTTGTTAGTATAAAGTACTTCCTTATGTAAAGCAAAAACTATTTCCTTTCCTTTTAACACAGCAAAAGACACATGTCACATGCTGGCACATAATGGATGATGCAGGTACTACTACACTTGTTGCAGCAAAGAAGTTAAACTTGGAAAATTTGCACCATCTGTACTACAAGGTGAACAGACAAATGGACATATTCAGTGGACATTATACCACATATGTGTGTGCTAGAAAGGAGATTACTCCTTCCTCTTACCTCTTTTTAACAACTACTTTCTCAATATAGCTCAAATTCAGTTCACTTGGCCTTTCAAACCAAAATTTCTGGCATCATTTCAGAGCACCTGAATGTCACTGTCTGCACCTCAAACTTGAGACGACAGGAAAGACAGGAGTAACCTACTCTGATGCATTCATATGCCTCATGGGTAGGAGGAAAAATCATGTTTTACTCTGCTGTTAATTAGTTAGACAGAGGAAGGACACTCAAAATAAGAAGGTAAATGAGTTTTCTCTGAGCTTTGTGCTGACATGGCTGACACTTCAGTTAGCCTGACTACTTATATACAAGCCAGCAACACAGAAACAACACAGGAAGTCAACATGGCAATACATTAATTTCACTAAATGACTGTGTGTGTGTAGGGGGGGAATGCTTATATTTCTAAATTGTGCTGAAAAATTTTAGTGCTGTACAAAACAGCCATTTTTTATCCCCAAATACTCCAATTTAAAATTTTTGAGAATGAGTATTTATTCTTAATTATTGCTATAGATGGACATCTACACAATCACACCTATTTACATGATCAAAGCCCAGCAATGTTGTATTAAGTCCTAAACATATTTTTATATTTGCATATATAAATAATTTTTCTGAGAAAATATCTTGCCACCAAAGAAATTAAAATGAATGCAGTAAATACACTATCTTCTTAAATACTACCCCATGTGCAAATAAAACGCACAATTTGGAATAAGATATAGACACTAAGAAATTTGTGTGTTTTCAGAAAAGTGTATGTGTTCAAAACTGTACCAAGTATAATTTAGGTATAATTTTTTTACATTACCTTTTTGCTAAATTTACAAATATTTTCAGTCTTTTTGTAATAATAAGTCCAAAAAAAAGAATGTTTCATGTTTTATGTAGTAAAATGGTATCATCTCAGTGCTGTTTTCTTGCACTGTAATCCAAATGAGTTTACACTGGCTGGAAATGTTTGAAATGTTACTGAAATGTTTGAAATATAATCACTGTTTCTTTTGCACTATTTGTATAATCATTGTGGAAACTGATTTTCAGAAAAGGCTTTTGTTTTCTCCTCACTCACCTTCACACTATTTCCACACTGTGTTTCTAAAGGAAACACTGATTATCTTTTTAATGTCACATTTGTTTCCGAAATACTTATTACTATACCACTAGTTTTTTTAAGGTGCGTAAAGGGCAACCTTAAATCACTACAGGGAAAAACATACTACTACATATTGAACCAAATATTAAACCTCTGAACCTCTTGCAACTCATTTTTTGGGTTATCCCTGTTACAATGCTATGCAGTGATAAGACAGTGAGTTTGATGATAAAGTGCTGAATCTGACACACCAAAGATAAATCAGAATTACTGATAGAAAGCTGCTCTACTTTTGCTGCACTGTATGAGAAGGTGGGTTCATTTCCATCTCCCTGTCAGGCACCTGAAAACAACAGGCCTTAGGCCTTCTTAATGTCAATGGGTTACCTTCATAAGCTCTTTAAAAGTTATATATGGAAGCTCAAGTAAGCCGATTAGCAATGGTTGTTTGCAATCGGACATCAGCAAAGTACATAATAATACTGCAACATAACTGAGAATACAGAATGAGTTGGAAGATATAGCAATGGTATTTAAGACCCAGAAGGATCTCATAAAACTCAGAAAGAAGCCATGTACATTTTAAATGCCATCTCTTCCATCCTGAAACAGCCATTCAAAACTTCCTGACTTTGAAGAGGGCACCTTTGCTGACACTACTCAACCTAAAATATCTTCACCATGTATCACTTTCTAGTATTTACTCTTTATCAAATTTTGACTTTCTAAAGTTCTACAGCAATGATTTAGGTTGCATTTAGTTATGTCTATTCGGTATATTTTATTGAAAGACTCTCTGAATACTTAGCACTATCCGAGGTACATTTTCTTTTTTTTACTGGATTAATGCAGCATTTAAAACTCACACTAGCATTTTGCACTGGAACATGCCCTCAACTAATAGTTGTACTGTGACAATAATTCAGTTGTTACTGCACGGAATCATCACAGAACCATGGAATTGTTTGGGTTGGAGGGGACTTTAAAGGTCACCTAGTTCCAGACTCCCCTGCTATGGGTAAGGACACCCTCCACTAGACCAGGCTGCTCAATTATCCATCCAACCAGGTGTTGAACTTCCAGGAATGGAAAATCTACAGCTTCACTGTGCAACCTGTTCCAGTGTCTCACCACCTTCACAGTAAAGAATTTCTATCTTATGCTGATCTAAGTCAATTTTTTTCCATTAAAAGATATTGCCCTTGTCCTATCACCAGATGCCCTTGTCAAGAGCCCTCCAGCTTTCTTGTAGGCCCCTGTTAGGTACTTGAAGGCTGCAATAAGGACTTCAGGAGTGTTCTATTCTCCAGGCTAAACTACCCCAATTCTCTCAGCCTGTCTTTACAGGAAAGGTGTTTCAGCCGTCTGATCATCTTTTTGGCCATCCTCTGGACTCCCTCCAAGAAATAAAGGGCTTTCTTATGCTGTGGGCTCCAGAACTGGATGCAGCACTTCTGGTAGGGTCTCACAAGAGTGGATTAGAGGGGCAGAATCACTTCCCCCAGTGTGCTGGCTACACTTATTTTGATTTAATGTGGTTGGCTTTCTGGGCTGCAACTCATACTGACAGGTAGTGTCATCTTTTCATCCTCCAACATCCTCATGTCTTTCTTCTCAGGAGTGCTCTCAATCCCTTCTCTGCCCAGCCTGTATTTGTTGTTGGGATTGCCCTGACTCACATGTGGTACCTTGTATTTGCCCTTATTGAACTTCATGAGGCAGTTAAACCAATGCTGAACAAAATATGATGCCTAAAAACATTCGGAAAAGATTTTAGCCTGCCTTTCAATGTTTGAAATTGTATCTGTCATGTTTGCCCATTTGTCAGTCCTGAATAACAGTTCAAATTGAGAGCACAGAAAAAAAAAGAGTTGATTAAAGTAAAAAATAAGGCAGAATAGCATATATGTTAGGTAAAGTTCTTTGTGATTCTCCTCTGAGATCAGACAACTTTTTGATTTAATTTTTCCTGACAGTTCAGTATAATATAATAGACAGAATGTCCTTGGTTATCAGTTTTGCTTCCTCTCACTGTTGTCCTTGTCTACTGCAGATGCTCAACCTGAACCAAACCACTTTTTAGACAAAGCAAATAAGCCAGGAAGTGTTTTACCCACAGTTTTAGGTGAAAGTAGTATGAAAGGCCCATCTTTGATTTTTGCTGTAATTCTAAGTATTGATTTCTTTCCCTTTCTTCATTATACAGCATTGTGGAAGGGGAGCTAAGACATATGGTGCCTGCCAATAGTTAGATGAGCATACATGCCAGCTTCTAGGGCTAAATTTCCCCACTAGGTAGATCAGAAGTGCTCAAGGGTATGTTCAGAAATGCCCATAGCCCAAATTCCTCAAAACCCTGAGCATGTTAGCATGTTTCTGTAGTTGTGCTGACCAAGGATGGCCACAGCCAAGCACACAAGAGCCCAGGCTGCACAGTAACTCCTAAGTACTTCAGAGGTGCTTTCAGACTTTGCCACAGCTGCGTTATAGGAAGCAATGTGGTCAGAAATAGGGGCTGCCTACTACGAAGTAAAGTTGGTGACATAAAGCCCTCCCTTCACCCTGTAACATACATGGCCAGACACCCTGACATAGTCACCCAGAGATATTGTGGTATCTAATCTTAGCATGGGGTTGATGAGACTTAATCTTAGGGGAGTAAATGTTGGGAGGTTTATGATAAGTGAATGCTAATGCTCAGATCTCAAAAGATGTTTTAATGACATATAGGGTAACACATGATATTTGGGGTGGATTAGGTCAACATACACAACATATTTGTACAATTGAAACTACTTTCAGTGTTACAACAGCAAACATTGGTCACTCTTCCTTAACATATTCATATATACCTGGATATGGAAAAACAAATATTTTAAAAATTATTTCTCTCTTGAATCCTAGTTTCAAAAGGAGAAACTGAGCTAGATTTTTGGCTGCAGACTTGAACATTGTAACCATAATGTTAGAATTGTTTATGATTCACCCACACTAGTTAGTCCATATGCAATGCTAAATATTTTCCAGAAACACCATTAAAAGAATAAAAATTATAAGCATATTTTGAATGCCATATGGAGGAGGCTATCACCCTATCCTTAAAACAATGACATCTTTATATATAAACTTGCAACAAAGATACTACAAAAATTTACTTTTTAAATAATAATGATTCTTATATTTTCATCTGTAAATCTCTACAGTTTTGTTAGTACAGTCATTTTTACCCTGGAAGAACGAGACAATGATGAGTGACATCTCTTTTCCCATAATAAAGATGGGAAAAAACACCTCATTTGGCATGACCCAAAATCTAGTCACCCTGTTTCCTTTTCATTATTTGAATGTTCATATTAGAGAGACAGATGGCAATGCAATACAGGAAAAAAGGTAGATGAACCATTTTGATTAAGCAGAAAGTGGCTACAATCTTTATAAGAATATTCAATTATTCTTTTGCAGTTACTGTTCTACAACCTACTAAAAATATTTCTAGGCCTTCAAGCATATTCTAATTTCTCAAACTGGGAATTTAACTTCTCCCTTGAAAGGCTGAGTATCCTACTCTTCACGGTTCACATGCCTCATTACTTGGCATTTCTTCATTGTAATGATTGCAGAGGTTTTTAAGGGACAGAGGTAATCTAGCTTCAAAAAGAAATAGGGTTGGATGAAAAATACTTGCCCTTCCCTTTTGTGCACTTAAGGTGTATGAGAAATGCTTTTAGAATGAGAAATTGATTGGCTGCAGTTTTAGCCACCAATAGAAATCTCTCAAGAATATATACTGAAGATGTTTTTAAGTAGGATGATATCCAAATCCCTGTGAGACTGCTGATTTTTAAACTGATTCCTTCACTGTTTTTATTCCATTAACTAATACTTCTACCAAATGGTTAGTCATACTAGAAAGTTCACAGTAAATGTAGTGGTAAACTGAAGAATGCATAAAACTAACTCTGTACATTGTACTGAAAATAATTTTATTTTATTTAAACCAATGATTACTACAGAAGGTCGTGCAGCTAAGAACTGCCTAAGCTCTGATTGCAAATATGTTTCTGTAGCACTGAAAGGTAAGTGCAAGTTGGAAATGATTCAGAGTCCTTTTAAATCAATGACTAAAATTTGCATATCCAAAGAACAGTCTAATTATATTCTGTTTCCTACCCAATTCTGTGCACTCACATTAAATCTTGAAAATGTGGATACATACAAAAAGAATCTCTATGAAAGGTGATGGATGACTGCCTGCTGGAGAGGCAAATCCCTGCTTTAGCTCTTAGTGCAAAAGGATAGCTTTGCATTGCTTACAAATATTGTCCTGTGCCTTTCTGGTCCCATCTGGCTTTCAGCACTGTGAGATAATCACCCATCCATATATTCAACACAGCCAGTTTTCTTTCAGTTCAACAACAGCAACTGAATTAGTCTTGTGTCTTTTAAATTATGATAAAAACAGTTAATTAACTACATAGACACAACAGACCAATACAGCCAAAGCCTGACCTGTTATCACTGCCAATAAAGTATTTCAGTTGAAGTATCCAACTGCTACCCTTTGGATGGAGAATCACTGTGATGTTATCTTTAATTTATCTCACTCTTTACATTTATCTAAAATGTGATAAATAATGAAAACAAAAGGGATTGAAGCTGCTAAAATGATGTTCTTGAAAAGTGCTTAGACTGAACCTTACTAGGAGCTTGTTCCCAGACATCCTGAAAGCTTTTCTTCTAATTCTGGTTTTTAGAGGCAAAACATAAACATGGTTTATTTGCATTATAAAATTAAGTATAACAGTGAGTCTACTAGATAGGAGTCTAGAAATAAAACTGATTTTTAAAATCACAAACAAACATGTCCAATCACACACCCAGTACAGCAGCCCACTTTTCTGGTAACTCTTTTTAGGAACAAAAGTGAACAAGAATAAGATAACACATTTTTAACATGATATTTCATTGAATGAACCAGTCTTTCAACCTGGATGTAAAAGAGGCACATAAACATTTTTCTTCTACAATCTTTTTTTTTTCCTTTGGTCAAGTTTTTAAAAGGAAATATATTTTTACTATATATATTGATATGGGCACTAATACAGTGAATTGGCAATAGCATTTGAGGTTTCTGATGTTTCTTGAATACAAATGAAGGAAAGCAAAGGCTTTTATTTTCTTCATGAATACTGTACATATACATTAAAAAGCTTTCGTTCAGTGAATTAGAGCACTCAAAAGATAAACTGTATGATGTAAGGATATAGTGGTCTTTATCTTTATACATACATACATATATATGTGTATATATAGGCCACGTGTTAGACACTGTAATGTAGAGTAACCATAGCAACAATACAGTATGTTGAGTAAGTCAGCTTAAAAACTGTTGAGTACATTAAATATGCAGGGCATAGAGGGTTTTTATCCTCTTGTTGGATCAGGCCCATACTAATGCTTTATATTAGCCATCTCTATCATACATAAAAAGTCCCTAAACCTTCCCAAATTAAGCAAGAATCACTTCAGGCTCAAAAAATGATTGCATACTTGAATACAGTTAGGAGAATGCTTTGTTTGTAAAATGCTTTGAAGATAAGTGCTAAGCAGAGCTTTTTATCTACACAAGCAATAAAACAGAGTGCAGGCCTGCACGTAGTTGAATCAGAGAAAATTGTGAGTGATTTTGAGGAAAAGTGTATGTTTAATGTAACCTATAGAACTTAATCTAATTCCTGGTATTTGATCCCATGGGATTCTATATCTGAATATCTGCATGAAAATCAAGCAAATAATTGTGTCTTCATGAGACTGCATCTGTTAGTTTTTTTTTTATTATTATTTCATTTATGTGGTTCTTGATGTATTTTGTATGATCAGAATATTACATGAACCAAGGATCATATATTTTCTTGGTTACAATTAAGTAACCAAGTTAATTCAGACTTTGGGCACCCCTCAATTTATCATTAAGATTTTGATTTTCATTCTATTTACACAAAGAAATGAAAACATTATTATAAATATCTAGGTAGAAGATAAATGTTCACTAAACTAACTACTTCAGGGGAGGCTCCTAAGTTTTCCCATTAAATCCAAAGAAAATCTCTTTGAGCTTTTGGCAGATTAGATCCTTCACACAAAAAACACTTGCAGTCAGTTCCAGTGTTTCTTTAAGTTGTCATATTTTATCTTCTCAAATTTAATTGTTATGAAGTCCAGCCCTCTTGTATCCCTTAGTAAACACTGTTGGGGGAAAACAACCGGTTTCATGTGTTTTTCTTTCAGTTCTGTCTTCTTTCAGCTAGCTGTAGGCAGTGTTATGGAACAGCAGCAGCCAGAGCGCTGTTGCAGAGATGGCAGCACATGCAGACTCTGGGGTGTTTCTATGCATGTACAAAGGTAATCTGTTTTCAGGGTTATTGAAATGCACTACAAATTTAAAGTGGCTTTTTTGTAAGGAGTGACAAAAGATATAGTAATTAAAACACAGGATAATTTCTTTCTTGTGGTTGCATAAGAGATACTCACAACCCTTTTCTACTGTCCTTTCCCATGGTTCCTTCTCTCCCTATGACTTCCATGGCCAGCTGTTTCAAATCATGGGGTTTTTTTTTTACTAAACCATGCCTATAATAAAAATCTTCAAATAAAAGATGGACCAGGTATGTCAAAAGTGTGTAACTAAATTGAGGTTGCCCGTTAGGAAGCCTTCATGCTCCGTTAGCTGCTAGAAGGTATACGTGATGACTGAGAAAGCAACCTCTGACCCACTGGCTTTTTCATGCTCTAACTAGTAAGTAGGAAACAACAGGGGTTGAGAGGAGCTCTATGAAACAGTGCTCGTCAGAGCGAGACAAATTGGAAAATGGGCTCTTCTGTATTCTGTAATGACAAGAATATTTAATAGGCTGTGTAGGGGGTACATTAAAAAAAGATGTTAGCTAGCCTGAAAGTACACTCCTGGGGTGAAGTCCTAGTCCCTCTTGAAGTCAATTGCAAAAAGTTCCATCAGATTGAATGGGGCCATAATTTCACTCCTGGAGTATACCCAAGTGAAAATGTCGATTTAATTCTACAATAGATAGGAACTCCAATGCATACTTTTTGATTCTATATGAAACACTAAAAATACCTGTTTAGGTGAAATGGTATATGCCATTAGAGCTCCTGAGGTTTGAAATAAACCAAACCAATTTAATTTTGACTTTCTACTTCACCTCTCTCCAAATGAGATTCTGCCTTTAGATGCAATGTGCTGAATTATGTCAGTTGCACTTTTTTATCCCACAATTCAACAGGGTGTAGAGGGCCATAAAGTGGATTATTGAAAATTGGCTTGCAAGAGTGCAAAATAAAATTTATCTAAGTCAGCTTTTCCTCACTCTTGGCTCATAACTCTAACACTAGTAATTTTGCTCCCACTGACATTTATAAGAATTGTGACCACAGAAAGACTGAAAGGGTAAAGAAATGATCTAAAGGGTGGGGCATAAAGCTAGGATCTGTGTTTAAGTCCTTTCTCTTCCAGTAATGGCTTGGCAGTCTCTCTGGACTCAATTTTTAAAGGTGTTAGGCTACAAGAAATACAGATGGGCACAAGAATAGATTTTCAAAAGCATGTAGGGTAACTAACTTTTTTTAAAATTGTATGCTGACTTTACAGAATGGGGGAAAAGATTTCTAACAGAAATAACGATAACAGAACTTTAATACCTTACACATGCCACACACACACTGTGAAATATTTCTGTACAAATAATTCATGAACGCCTTAACAGTCAGAAGAAGAGAAAGACAATACCAAACAGGTCCATAATTATGCTATTTTTCCTTAGAATGACCAGTACCTTATTAATCAATATTAATTAATTAGTTTTTACACAACATACATATATGTATATGTATATATAAAATACACAGATATGTTGGGTGGTAAAGTAACAAAGTATGAATAAAGGTAGCAAACTTAGCCTGAAAATTATTTTGTTTTCACATGCAACATTAATTACCATTTGGATTAGACTGATGTACCACTTATCACTCTGAAGCAGTGTACAGGGAAAGGAGGAATGGAAGAAATCTTAGTGTAATTATTATTCTTTCTAAGTGACTCAGTATGCTTTACATGTCTGTTTTCTCTAATCTACTAGTGTAAAATTCCTTTTTCACAAACTGCTGAAGAGTTCATTTCATTAATCCTTTAGGAAGAGTTTCTGTCAGATGGTTTAACTAATGGCTCTTAGCCCCCAGATGAGTTTGAAAGGAAAATATTACTTGGATCAATAATTAAACACTTGAGTTTTGGGGTTACTTTTGAAAAAGGAATTATATATTATTATTCTTGTCAACCTTGCTTGACACTGACTATAAAAATACTGTTACAAGACAAATCTTTTATTTGCCACTGGCCATTTCCTTTAGCTTAAATGTCCTAAACATTCTGCTTTGGAGAACATACCTTCAAAGTTCCCTTTACTCACCACTATGTTAACAGCTGTCAGTAACCAGCCATTCCCATGAACATTTAACATTGGGATGCCTGTTTTATTCTAAAGTTTGCATTAACCATAGGTAAGTAAACAATTGCAGTCCAGAAAACCAGTATGAATCTATGAATAAAAGCCATAAAGAACATGATGAAGCAGCTTAATTTTTTCTTTCCGAAGTATGAAAAAAAGCTCATAACTTAATTCTGGTCTGCAAATGAGTCAATCAATTATGGATCCTGAACACTGTTTAAAATTTACTACTTTAAGATAGATTTTAATGTTCTTACTCATACTGTGTATCACTTCACTGTGAAGCAGTCTCATTACTGGTTTTAAGAGGTCTATTTATTAAGTAGTTTTTCAATATTACTCAAGATTTAACTATTAAGAATGTATTCATGTGGTCTTAATTAGGTATTTTAAGTAAGGAACATCTACACTAGCATTTTACTTGTGATATGCAGCACATTTTTGAAGGGAATCTTTTGAATTTCCCATTTACTGCTCTTTGGCTCACAGCAGAGAGAATTACTAGAGCACACAGAGATTTTCGTGGATTAAATTAAGACACCGGTAATGGGTACTCAGTCCACATGATCAAACCAGAGCTACTCTCAAGAGCACAAATGCACACCCCAAAACATGTTCAGTGAGGACACAGAATCCTCAAACACCACCTGTTTCACCTATGCATCTGCTTCTACAGGGCTGCTTCACTTATTACCACAGACATATTTCCAATGCACTATAACCAATAACACGCATTTAATCTAAAAACTGAAGATAAAAACAGACCAGAATAAAATGTACAGAATATAAACACTGTACCCTTTGAGAATGTATTTGCATTGACTCACACTCTGTATAAGTTAGAAGATAAAAATATGAGCCTAAGTTCTTCATACGCTTAAGGGAGATAGGGTGATGGCTGAGTAGCGGCAAATCAATGATATGAGGAAAACACAGCAGATAATTTCTTGTGGCTACGTTACTCCTTTCTCTTTGACACCGGCGTGGCTAATATTACAACTTAGGAGTAACAGTAGAGAAACTGCTGCAGCAAAACGTCAGGCTGGACAGTTCTGAGATGCTCTGGCACCAAGAATGTATGTTCCAAGCTGTCATCAGGAGCTGTAAAACCATAAGCATCTCCCAATTATCATTTCATGACTTATAAACACTTTCTCATTATCATTTTAAGAGATTGCTATTCTATTTCTATCTACTAATCCCTCAATGCCCAGCCAGTGAGCTCCTGCACACTGCTAAGTTTTAATCACTCACTTAATGTTTATCTCAATCAACAGCTGATTCAGCTGCTGGCCTAACCAATGGGGTGGAAAGCTTGTGCAGCAAAGGAGGGTGAAAAGAAGGGGAAAGATGAAAAAGTCAGGGGAAAGTAAGACTGATTTGCTTCTCAGAGAGAGAAGCAGTGCTTTTAAAGTGTTCCTGTCCTTACTTAATATATTGTTCCTATTCCCATAATTCATTCTTACTGTTTATTTATATCACAGTACACTGTAAAAATAAATAACATTGCTATATTTTTATTCTGGCTTATTTTCAGGTCTTCAGATTTTCTTGTCTTTGAATGTTTATTTGGTTGGGTTTTTTTTTTTTCCACCACCTGTTGTGACAAAACTACAAGAGAGAGGTAAGCCACTGCAGGAGGAAATTGGATATAAATTCCATTTCGCAGTTATGTTCTATCCAGAAATATGGACAGAGAAATAATGTTTGAGGAACAAGAGTCTCTGTCACAAAGAAAATCTTTCTTGTTTCACAATATTAGCTAAAACAAGGAACTCAGCTTATCTCTGACATTGAAGTAAATATGAGTTTTCTACAATTAGTCAGTTCTCAGTGGCACTTCGTATATGTAATACAAGTATTATTTATACTTTGCTCTTAAGAAAAGTAAGTATTCACTTAAAATTATTACAAAACCATGTGGGGTTTGAGAGACCAAGAAAGGGATAAATGAGAATAAATTGGGATTTCAGAAAGAAAGGAAAATTTACACTGTTAATATTATTAGACTTTTTTTCTCTACAAATCTCATTACTACAAATAGAGCAAGAAGCTGCTTTGACCTTGCTTTTATAGATGTGTAAATGTAGTTTATATTTAGTATTAGACATTAGACAGGTATTTAGACAATTTATTTTGAGGAAAGACACAATCTCAGCAGAACAGTAACATATCAACCAGCATGTTCTTCCTGATGAAAGAAGAAAGCATTATCAACTCTTTGTTAAAAAAAAAAAAAAAAGAAAAAAAAAGATGCATTAACAAAGATCAATAAAGCAATTCATGCTTCCAATTCAGTCACTGTGACACTTTTATTTTGGACAGCTATCACAACAGTTACTGCAGTTATGACTATTATTCATGTCTGGTTCCCAGATGCAGCCAAAGACAGGAAATAGGCCATGGCTTAATATTGTCTCAAGTCTGCACCCTAATTCACCAAGAGAACATTTTAATTCCAGACTATAGATGTAATGTCTTGATATTGACTCAGCTTCCCAGGTTACAGGAGGCATCAGTCAGAAATCTGCTTGTAGCTACCTCAGCTTGTAATTGCTGCTTCACAGCTGAATCCATAGCCCAAGTATGTGAGTATTCCTGCTTTGCTACAGTCATTGGAGATGGCAGCTAAAAGTATGAATCCCCAGGTGAGCCTGATGCCCAGCTGCACTTCCTCGGTAATGCATGCACCCACCTAGGCGAGATGCAGGCTCAGGTGTGAACCAGCACTATTATCTGATCATAAACACTGCACAAGTGCTGCTTTTGCTCCAAGCTGGAAAGAATCACTCTGACTCTCTGAGGACACTTGGTCTGGCTCCTGTGTACTGAAAGCAGAAAAGTTGCACAGTGGTGGTGGTAGTTTCAGTGGCTACTTTCCAGTGAAAGGATCACCACCATACCTCATCCATTTCACTGTGCAATAGTAGTCCTTGCACAGTAGTCCTGCCCAAACAAAAGTAGCGATTTAAGATCAGAACATTTACCATTTAACATTATCAGAACATAAAACTTTAATCCTACAACTTAATTTAGGTTCTTAAAGAAGGCAGGCTGTATAACTTATCATTCTCAAATCTAATTGCAGCTTCTGAGGCTGTTTCTGAGATGTGAGTAGTGTAAGAGATTATATAAAATTGAAAAAGAATATGCACATTCATCAGTTCTTTATTTTGAAGCAATTGGTTGAATATTTTGATGATGTTCAAACTGCTGAGCAAGCTAGTCAGTTCAGTGCCAGCACCTCTCTCACTATAAGGAAGACAATTATTTTGCAATTCTAAAAGGTCAGGTAATTTAAATTAAATACAACTAATTTGTATTACATGACACACAGCAAATAAAATGTACCAAGCATCAACATGCAGAATCACAGAATCTCAGAATGGCTGGGCTTGGAAAGGACACCTGGAGATCCTAGTTGGATTGGATAACTAGTCCAATCTCCCTGCTAAAGCAGGCTGACCTACATCAAGTTGCAGAGGGTTGTGTCCAAGAAGTTTGGGAATATCTCCAGGGAAGGAGACTCCACAACATCACAGGCTGCTCCAGTGCTCTGTCATCCTTGCATTAAAGAAGACTTGTATTTGAATGGAGCTTCCTGAGTTTAAGTTTGTGCTCATTGGTCCTTGTCCTGTTGCTGGGAGGAATTGAGAAGAGTCTAGCTCTATCCCCTTAAAATATTTTTATGTATTGATGAGATCATCATCAATGCATCTAAGTCTTGTCCAGCCTAAGTGGTCTCAGCTGTTTTGGTCTTACCTCATTAGAGAGATGCCCCAGTCCCTTAACTCTTCTTAGCCCTTCTCTGGACTTGCTCTAGTTGTTCCTGGTCTTTCTTGAACTGGGGAGCCCAGAACTCAACACAGTACTCCAGATATGGCTTCACCAGGGCTGAACAGAGGGACAGGATCATCTCCCCTGATGTGTTGGCCAGACTCTTCCAAATGCATCCCAGGACAACACCATTGGCCTTCCTTTCAAAGATGATTGAGAGTGGTTTAGCAATAACATCAGTCATCCCCCTCAGCACTCATGGGTGCATCTCATCATGGCCCATGGATATGTGGGTGTCAAGTTTACCTAAGTGATCTCTAACCCAATCCTCCTCAATCATAAGAAAGTCTGTCTTTCTCCAGATTTTCTCTCTTGCCTCCAGAATCTAGGATTCCTAAAGGCTGATCTTAAGTAAGTAAAGACCGAAGCAAAGAAGGCATTCAGTAAGTCCACCTACCCACCAAATTCTCCAGCTACCATAGAGCTGGTTTTGATTTGAATAAATCAACAGGATTATCACATAAGGCCAGCCTTTGCATGCTTTTCTGAAATGAAAGAAAACCTAGAGTAGGTGTAAATCAGTCTACTTAGTACCTTTTCTTTTTGTCATATTTTCAGCTACAATGCAAAATAAAGTATCAAGCTACCTGGATGGCTGCCAGAAGCCCACTCCTCAGTAAATGACCACTGCTTTTATTACAAGTGAGAAGCAAAAAATGGACTGCTCTTAAAATGCTAGTCCTTCTGCATCAAATCACAGTGCCCCTGGAGACAGAATGCACTATGCCATTTGCTGTAACACTTTAAGGTTACCAATTACTCTTTTGCTGGATATATACCCTATAAGGATAAAACCTATAACAGATTGAAACAGTTATTTTAATTAGAATAAATGAGTGGTTTAGCCTGCATATCTTTGATCATTGTCATGTTAACAAACCGAATAACAATGAACTCTTCGAACAGCAGGCTCTGCTGGGATTTCTGTAGCACATAATGTCCAACTACAGCTAAAACCTGCTAAGCCAATGCTTTTGTTTCCTTATGAAGTTTCATCACAAAGGTAAATGTTATCCAGTATGTTACACATTAAACACCATCAATGACTATTAAGTCTTTTATAGGGAATTGTCACTGTCAAAGGCTAATCTTCTTTCCTTTTTATCATTATTTTTCTGCCTGACAAAAGGCACTGATAGGGTTTATACAGATACAGGCAATGTCTGCTCACACTCATTAGACTTATCCTACTTGTCTACGTAAGAGACAAAGGTGTACTTAAATAAAGCTTTCCATCCCAATGACACGTGAGTACAAATGCAGATATTCTACGCATGGTTTTCATTAATTTAGCCCACTTTTATGTGCTTATTCCTATCTACCTTCAAAGAGACAGACTAGAAAAAGACAGAGGCAAGCAGTTACATAAACTCACATACATTTTAATGCTCCACTACAGCTAGCACTTTATTGTGTCTTGAAGATGCTCATATTTTCATAGCAGACATTTCAGTTCACAAGATGAACTGTTTGTTCTTTCAGTCCCTAA
This sequence comes from Dicaeum eximium, assembly GCA_013396995.1. NCBI lineage: Eukaryota > Metazoa > Chordata > Aves > Passeriformes > Dicaeidae > Dicaeum > Dicaeum eximium. Next base: position 245,872 of record VWZP01008548.1, read on the forward strand.
GTACAGCTCATCTCTGTGTGTTCTATTTGATTTAGAAAAGCCAAAAACATGTGACAGTAGGACTTCTTATCAAATAAGGCCAGTAGTTTAAAGCAGCTTTAATAGCTTAAAAAAAAAAAACTGAAAAAAGGAAATCCTATCATCCTTCAAAATCCCTATAGGTTTTGCAAAGTGCTGGAAAAAAGAGTTTCAAGAGAGCAGGTGCTAGGCATGTGACAGAGGAGTTCACAAAATAACAGAATAAAACTTCCTAGCTGATGATTTAAATATAAGTTCTCCTACATCATTATACAGAATGGTTAAAACATGCCACAATTTCACCTTGCAAGTAGTCATTCAGAACTGTAAATTTGCAGACTGAGGTGCTTGACACTGTTTCATCATCATCATTGTAATCATCATTGTCATCATCATCATCATCATCATCATCTCTTACCACTCCTACAAGCTCACTGGTTTTGAGCACTGCACTGCCTGGAAACACAGCCATGCACTGGCACCACCCAGCACCACAAGTACTGAGCACCTTGCTTTCAGTCTCCATTTAACACAATGGGTCCCATGTCCTTAAATGCCCCAAAAGCTGACAGAGGAATCTGTGGCCAAACACCACTCCCTGTGCACACAGCACAGTATCTTACTGGAAACACAAAGGGAAGGAAAAAGGTTTTCTTTTCTCCCTGTACTTCTCTATCTGCTAGTGCTGGCCTACTGATTCAGCACCTATCGTGGTCCTGCAGAGAGGGTTTGTGAATCCAACACAATTTCTATACATTTTACCAGTATTTTACTGAATAAGTAGGGTTTTTTATTAGTGAGGTTTACAGATGACACCAAGATTAATGGAGTAATAAATACTAAGGACACAATACTTCTACAGAATGCTGTGGATCATTGATATCAAAGGTCATATTGAGCAAGTTGTATTTTAATAAAGCAAGTAAAAGCTATTATACCCAGGAATTAACAATTAACATTGTGCTTAAAAATTAGGTGCCTCGGAAAGCAGTGGCTTAGAAAAAGGATTGTGAGGGCCCTGAGGGTATTCCCAGGATTCACTGTGCCCAGGCCCCCAAGGACTTCCCTATACTCTGCCCAGGACCCCATGTCAGTACCCTGGGGCCATCAGATCCTGCTCCATCAACTCCAGAGCAGGGCTGGTCTCGGCTCCCCACAATCCTGCCCTGCCCCATCACAGGCACTGCTGAGTGTGTGGGCCCATAGCCTGGCCTCAGTCTGTCCCATCCCTATGGATGTGCTCCCTGGCTGCCCTGCCCCTGGCTGGGGCAATAGGATGAATGCTGTCAGACTGTCCTGGTGGACCCCATGTGGAACTCCAACTGTTCCATGTCCAGGGAGCTATTTGGTACCTCAACAAGAATTTGGGAAATTACGTAAATAATTGCTCTCAGTGCTATAAGCAGATAAAATATTTTAAACTTTATAGACTTGGCAGTGGTTGAAATGATAAAATCTCATCCAGGCAAGTTATTTCAGTAAATAGCAAGAAAACACAGGAACAAGGTAAGGGTTCATCTACACAAATACTGAGTGTGTGACTTGTGAGCACTTGGACATCCAGAGTGAGAGCTCAGACAGCAATAAGTTTCAGTCTTCCAGTCTGAAAAACAGCATCAACTGCCTTGAACCTGAATTCAGACAAACTCAACCTTGAAAAGCTTTATTTTTCCACCTGCATGGGTGAGTAGTCTCTGGATGACAGGATCAATCCAAGGACTTGCACCACCTCCCATATGTGTTGACACCATAACTCACCATGACCACTTAAAGATTCTTGTCTTTTGGAAGAGTATCTTTCAGTCCAGAGGTAGGAAAATATTTACATATTCACTCAAAGTAACAGTGCAATCCCTGGATTTCTGCTGCATCACTGGAATGTTTCGACTTTCCTCATACAGGTGTTTTCAGGTGCTTGTTCATACAATTGGCAATTTATGCCCACTGCCTGAAAAAACAGAGCCTGAAAGTCACTCAAATAAAGCACTAAGTACTCTAAAGCAATGAAAGGGGATGCTTTGAACATATTTTTTCTTTTTGTATACATAATGCTGTGCAGATCTTTTGATCTGTTTTAGCTTCATCATGCATATCTGTATTTTACCCTTTGCTGGTGTTGTGCTTTTGTAGTCTTTCTGTAATGGGCTGAGACACAGCCTCATGTTTCTATCCTTTAAAAGGAAGAAAATTGACTTTTCTTTCCGGATTTAAGTAACCTATGACTGTTAATAAAATGACTTGAGGAAATAACTAAATATAAAAACCAGGAAGCTGATGAATTCAAAGGTTAAACTGGTGTAAGCTCTTTACCTTCCTATACTTGAAGATATATGAAAACTTGAAAATAGAAGAAAAAATGAAAAATGAGTTTACACAAGATATAAACCTCACTTCATTGAGCATATTATGGAGACTGATAATGAGAATCACACTGGCATGGTGATTGAATTATATATTGCAATTGCTATATTTTGCTAAGCATAAATTACATTCATGTTCTGTTTTCAGCATATTTTGTGCCACTCTGCTAAATCAGAAATCCCGTGTAACATCAATTGTCTTCAAATAAGTAAATTTGATATAAACTTAAGGAATTCAAATAATGCAGTATCTAAAATAACTTGATCAAAGACTACTGAACTCTTATGCTTTATAAGTAATAAAGGTAAGTCTCTTCAGGAACCACCTGCAGCTCTCGATATTGAGGCTAAGTCAATTCTAAAGCTGGTGAAAATCAAAGTGACTTTAGCTATAAGTGAAATTATGCTAATTTACATTGGCTGGATATCTGATATGTGAAGTCCACAAGACACGGAACACTAAGCACATACTTCAGTGATTTACAGAATTAGATGATAATGGAATTTATTTATTGTTGAAGTGCCTTCTTGCTGTCAGACTTAGAAGAAAAAAACATCACCACACAAAAAATGTAAGTTTAGCTGATTTTAGACAGATAGACAAAGGTTCCTGTAGAGACTGAACTGAAGATAAATATATAAATGGCAAATCACATAAGCAAGAGGTACAGTGAAGGTTAATGGCCACAGGTGCTTAGCAATGGTCATTCAGAACTTTGGTTTGTTTGGGATTCTTTTCCTGGTAACTGAAAGTAGAATAGAAGTTCTTTCTCTAAAAAAAAGGTTTGTCTTATCAAAAAAAAAAAAAAAAAAAAAAAAGAATAGAGCATTTTGCTTTTGAAGCAAAACCTGAGTCNCCTCTTTTTGCTAGCTCCCTAGCACTTTTTTCATGAAAATCGCAGCCCTTCAAAAGGTGGAACTGATTGCAGTAAAGGACATTTTTATCACAGTTTCTTTAAATGTATGTTACCCTGGAAAGGCAGCATGAAAATCTGACAGGGCATATTCTACCTTACAGGGATCTACAACTCTAAGAGAAACACCTTTCTTACTCCTAGAACTAAACAGAATAAAAGAACTGAATACATGTAAAAATGAACATAAAAACTGATGGTTAAGCTCCTCCTGCTCAGAGCAGGAGAAAACAAGATTGGTGACAAAATTATTAATTTCCCCTAAGATTATTAAAAACATTTGTTAGAGTATCAAAGCACATTTCAAATGCTGTGCCAGTTTTGCCAACTTAGACATTTCAGCAAGAAATTCAATTTGACCTGAAACATGTATCAAACTGTCATTTTCATTCTCCCAAATTTAATGCAACTTATGCTGTTGGAACTTTTGAGGTTATTCCTAAATGTGATCCCACTGAGGACACAACTAAAAGTTTATGTGCACTTACACTTCTGAGAGTTATGAAGGAGAAAAAAAAAAAAGGATAAGCTCAGAAAATCTGTACTATTGCTTCTCTATAAGAGTTATTAACACATATTCCCAAAGGAACTAAGGAAAGAAGGAAAGAAACTGAAGATTCCCTTTGGGCTGGATAGTAACAGTAGCAGGCATTAAATATGCAAGCAGCCATTAGGCATGATTAAAGATTAATTCTGTGTCATAGAAAGGACTTGAGGTTGTTACAGGTCATGACTCTCATCTTTATTATTTGGCTTACTGTTTTTATTTAATTAGCTTGACTTAATGAATCTTTGGTTATAAATGTCTGGCGACCTAGAATATTGTGCACCATTTATTAAGTTAAAGGCTCAGCTATATAACTTTCTCTTAGCAGGTAGCTTCCACAGTTTCATCAATAAGATTCTGGGCAAAACCATAAGGGGTTCTACGTAAGAGCACAATGTTACAACTTTATTTACAAAAGTCAGCATTAGAGGTTCTCCTGGAATTGGTGAGATGTGTGAGCTCATGATTTGGTGATAGTATTTCCGGGCTGCCTGTTACATTAGTTGCATTTGTAAAATTCTTTCAAAGTCAAAAATCATAGTTCTCAAGAGGTACCATGTATTGTACTGGCCATGTCAGGGTATTACAAGTCTTTGTGTTCTGCTCACTGTTTTTAAACACAAATTATTCATTTAAATATAGAAGTACTGAGTATGTAAAAAATTACTTTAAATCACTTTTTTTAAAATCTAAGCATCCACAATTTTTTCCATAATAGAGATCTAACTAAGACCTTCATGTATTTTCCAAATACTAAACTTTTTTTGCTGTTTGTTTTTATTAAATCATTGCATTTTGCATTAAAGGCCTACCTTTTCTTCCATTTTAAAACAAAAAGACTACTATTTCCTAAACTTTGCCTAGCAGTCAATTCACATGAATGACTGAATCTCAGTGCAATGTGTTTTTTCCTCCCTGTTTCAATTAGAAGGGTAGTTAATCAAACAAATAATAATTAAAAAGAGCATGTGTAAGAATGAAAGAACTGAGGAAAAAAAGGCTTGTGATACAAGGTAGGGGAACAGTAGATTCTCTTTCATCTTCTCAGATCCTCAGTCTTCCATACCATGATGAAAGGAAAATTACCCTGTCCTTAAGATTATTGGAAAAAATAATCATAACTTCACAAAAATTTAAGTGAAGGGGGGTTCCTTTTCTCAATGCACCAGAAAACAACAACTTTCACCAGATAAAAAGAAATAAAGCCATGACATCGAGTTTCCTGTGAACTGAGTGCTTTTAAGACTCATCAAATCCTAGAGAAGAGAACTAAGGTCGTTGTGGCCCAGAATGAAATGAAGACAGCTAAGGATTAAATCAGACTTCAGGGAATTCACAGAATTTGCATGAGAATAATTTTCAGCACATCTGATGCATAGATTAGCTAGATTTGCTGGTAAACTACTAGGTAGCCTGGTGCATAATTTGGAGTTTGGAATCTTTACAGACAATAGGAATCCATGTTAATCTACAAGTAACATTCAGGATTTTCTGAAGGATGAAGCAAAGGGACATGAAGAAGAGGAAGAAGATGCTAGTAATAAGCTCAGGTAGCTAAAATTTTGTTTAAATTTAACAAATTGTATTTCAGCAGCATTTTTGTTACTTTCAGACCTAGCAATTTTCTATCAAATCAAAGATTCTTGTCTTAGCACTTTGGAGAAGATAAATATTTTGCCTATGAAAAGAAAAAAAAAATCTTTACAATTAAATATTTGGAGATGGTTGAAAAAACAAAATGTCCTAGGGAAAAAAAAAGGTGGAAATGCATATCTTGGTCTTAGGCCTGCTATGAAATTGGAAGACTCCAGCAACTTCTGGCATAGATTTGTTTCAGTATTGGGATAGCCACAATAGGACAGATATTCTTGGCCATTGGTCCTTGTAATCATGTTATTAAAAAAAACTTATACCCAGAAGGAAAGTTAATGATTTAATGGTCTCTTTATCCACTGAGTCCCAAATGCAGCCAAGTCAGCTGCAAGTTCTTAACTGTGCATGAAGGATGAAGCTATTTTCTTGTTATGAAGGCAGTGTCTTTTCAGCACATGCTGATGGCTGGGTAACAGGCAGATAATCTCCTAATTGTTTACCTTGATGGTGACCAGAAAGCTTACAGCAGAATAAATATGAAAATTAAAATTCAGAGGACACCAAATTCAATGGCAGCCATTAGCAATGCAATTAGAGTGGTTGATTAGAAATGTGCATGAATGTATTTGAGACTGAGTTTGTGCCAGACTCTGAAAAACAAAGGCCTTTAACAGTCTGAAACATAAAGCTGCCAAGACAGTATGTTCTGAAAATATGTGAATTAGACATAACTCTATCTGATGCATCAGATAGAAGAATGATTTAAGGATAATAAATTCTACTTGCTGAATAGTGCAGCTTTGGAGACCGACTTTGGCAAACTACTTGGAAGAGTTCAAACAAGCTACGTTTCATGTAATGGAAAACACTTGTGACATGTACAACTAAGTGAATTTTGGGCCAGGAATTAGCTTTTTTCCTAAAGTTTTCACAATCTGAATCTTAAGCATAGTAGCTTCTCTTTTCCACGTAGAAGGAAGCAAATATGACTCAAAGCTCAGAGAGTGGTACTTTTGTTATTGATTAGGTATTTAAACTGAAGACCAGATCAAGGCAGATCAAAATTGAACCTCCCATATTGTTCTACTGCCTGGGCTTATACTGACAAATTGCATATATCTACCATCTACATACCTTCTTCTATCACCTATTTCCCTTCATCAGTAATGTTCTTGGCTTCATTCCCATCTCTTTTTTACTTCTCAGTTTTGGAAATAAGGACTGTGCATCACTACAGGGAACCTTCATTCAGTTTGGTATTAATAGAGCTTTACTATAAACACATGGTGCACTGAGCAAAAGCGAGAACTGATACTTTGGAATGTGTCCAAGAGTTATTTAGTTCAATATCCTGTCTCTGACAGAAGACAATACATGAAACTTACAGGCAGATCTAGGGTTATTCAATCTCAAAGAGACCATACTTTAACCTTTAGAAAAAAGGCTTATAATTTGTTAAGAGAAGTTGAATATATTATCAATGTAACTATTTCTTTTTTTAAAAAAACTCCTTCATATTTGACCTAAATCATGTCCTGCTTTAATGAGATGCATAAACCATTTCCATGTGCATAAATAAAACAACTATAAATTTTAAAGTATTTCTGGATTTCATAACATTTAATTTCAATTTACTGTCCTTGTTTCCTTTTGTTCGGAGTCATGTAGAGTTTGGTATGTGAAAATAAGTGATACATAACATAAATCAGAAAAACTACTCTTACACTGTTCCTTATTCCTCTTTTCTTTTGCAGTAGTTTTTGTTTCTTTCAACACAAAATTTTAACATATTTCATTATTGCATTACACATAGGTGAACCTCTTTTTGTTCTGTGATATCCTTTAAGATACAAGACAGACAGTATTGCATAGCATTCAAGAAAAGGTGTTTAAAGAATTATGATATCTTTTCTATTTTTTGTTATCCCTTTTCTTATGCATATTAAAAGCTTGCCTTTTTGTTTTCATACCTCGATACGTTAAGCTGAAATGCTCCTTAAGTTCTGTCCACTAGAAATGACACAAACACAACTGTAGATTTTTTAAGCTGATATATCCTACTTAAAAGAACAGAAATTATAATATTGAATTCCATTTTAAGCTATTTTTCCCTACAATTTTAATGTATTGTAATATGTTTCATTTACCATTTGTTTCACCTACCTTGGATACCTAATACTCTCCCACCAATTTCTCTGATCCTGTATGAACATTTCTTTCAAGTTAAATAAGTCATCTGCAAATATACCTACCTCATGACTCTCTCTATTTTCAGGCTATTAATATGGATATTTAAAATAAAGGTGAAAAAGACCAAATACAAAACCTTAACTCAGTCTCATTGATGCAGTTTTCCCAGAAGAAAAATAAAAAAAAAATGTTTTTTTTTCTTTGTATCATGTTTTACTGAATATTTGAAGTGTGACAATATTACACTATGTATAATTACTTCTTTTAACAACCCATACAAGAAATAACAATTCCTGTGTTATAAGGACATTAGGAAGGTTATAAAGTGAACCCAATTTACTGATAATGGACTATTGTTGAGTCATCAGAATATTCCTTCAGTTATAATCGCATATTGTCAAAGTATTTGACAGGTAATGAATGTCTTTCAAATATTTGTTGATGCTCTGTTTTTCCTCAAAACAATAATGGTTACTTTTTTTTTTCACCATATATTAAAGAGAAAAGCATTTAGAAGGAGAACAATTCAGAAATGGCCACCACAATTCTGATTAGCAAAAATGCATAGTCCAAGGAAAATGCCAGAACAGGATGCTACTGGAAATGGTCTCTATTTTAGGCAATAAACAAATGGGAGAAAAGTCAGTGGTTGTAGGGTCGTGCATTTAGTTATTTATTCAACACTCAGTTCCCAATGTGTTGTATTGGTGGCTTACCCTGAATATGCATTCCTGAATATAAACCATAGAAAGAGTCAATTTCACATGTCAAGGACTTTTTATTTATGAAGTGCTACAAACAATTTATATGACCGAATTTTGAGGGGGAAAAAAAAAACAACAACTTTCCTCCTTTCTATTTTCTCATTTTACATAATGCTTTTCCTAAGGGGATGGTATGAGGGAATGGGAAAATCAATTGTACATCAAATTGTAGAAACACTGACACATTCCTCGAGATCACTAAAGTTATCAGGCAGTAAGTGAAAATTGTACATAGTATGCCCATCAGAATTTTTCAAAATATTATATGACAAGTCATTAACTCACAACAATTCTAATCAGACCTGGCATTAACATTTTGTATCTCTCTTGCTAACAGAACTCTACCAAGCCAAATTTCTAGGATAAAAATAGCTTAACATAGGTAAAAATCTGGTTTCACTGAGAAGAAAAGTCTGCTTAGTCCTATCATTCTTTTCTTCCTCATGAATTTATTTCAGGATATTTGAGGTTAATAAGATAACAACAACAACAAAAAAAGTCTCACAAAAAGATGGACTTGATGTTACAGAGATGAAATATTTCATATTATATTAAATAGAGATATAGTGATAATAAGCGAACAAGGAATTGGTTCCTTGGAAGAAAATGTATCTACATAACTGCATAGTCTGTGACACATCAAAAATGCAGATTTTTTTATTTAATAATGAATAAACCCAATTTACTGTATTGTTAATTATAAAGTTGGTATGTGTATTTTTCAGGGATTCTGTGTCATAACTGGTATCGACAGAAAGTGAATATAAGCACACTACTTGCCATCATTTAAGGATTATTTCATATATATTTTTACTAGTTATTTGTAATACTTTGACTCTTCTTGTTATACTAAGAAAATACATTATCTATTCCAGAATTTGATAATGGCTGTCATTGCTATATGTACCACAAATACAAATTAGAAAGGATTTCAGCAATGTTTCCTCTATTCACAGAAAACTATGTATACTGAATTTCTTTTTCTGAAGCAGAAGTATTTTTGCATATTCAATTCTCATACTATGATTAAAAATTAAATAAATCTGAGATAATTTCCAGACTGTCTGTATCTGCTCTTTCTACACTTTGGAATTCTTGGCTAGTCAAAATCATTTAATGAAAAAGTTTTGTCTTTGGATTTTCGACAGGAAAAGTCCATAGCACTTGTAGAAAGAAAGTAAAAAGAGAAGGAAAAAAAAAATACACACCAACAAATATACATTGGGGTATATACATCAGTTTTGGGGTTTGCAGTATCCATGAAAAATTAAACTTTCCTTGTGGTTCATATATGAAACTATTATTGCCTGGACCTGTTTTATTTATGAGTACCAGATGAGGATCAAACCATAAAATTTGAGATGGTAGCTCACAGGAGGAATCTGTGAGGCTAAGGCAAGTGAAAAGCTATTGCCTATTGATGAGAAAAGCAGAGGTATTACTCACACTCTGACACCCTTACTTTGTGTTTACATTTGTCCTCAGGTTTTTTATATGTATCCTAGAGCTCACAAATATAGACCTAATACATGAGACTTGATGGGATTCAGAGGATATTAAAAGAGCTTGCTGATATGAGTGACTGCAAGGCTGAGGATTTTGGTTAACAGAAATCTCATGAAGTTCAGCAAAGTGCAGAACTGTGCACCTAGGACAGAATAAACCCATGTGCTGATACAGGCGGGGAAGCAGCTGGCTCAGTACCAGCCAGCCTGAAAATTATTTGGCTGATACAGTGAACAACAGGTCAAGTAGGACCAAACTGTGGCAAAAAAATCCCATACAGGACTGCATCAGAAAAGCTGTGGTCAGCTGGTAGAGGTAAATTATTATTTTCAACTCAATCCCAGTAAGGCTGCACTTGGAATACATGTTCAATTTTGTTTCTCAGTTCAAGGGAGATGCTGGAAAACTGTGAAGTACTCAGTGGAAGACAATCAAGATAGTGAAATATCTGCCTGATGGAGCAAATTGGTAGCACTGGGCTTTTTCAGTCTGTTGAAAAGCAGGCTAAGAGGAGAATAAGCCTAAAACTACTTGGACATCTCTAACCACAACTGTGAAACTCTTGGCAATGGCAAATTGTAAAACAAGGAGCAACTGCTACAAGCTGTGACTTTTGATGTCTACTCAGCCTTAGAAAAAGCTTTTGTACAGCACTGAATCAGATCACACAGAGAAGTTACAAAATCTCCATCTTTGGAGATTTTCAAGAGTCAGTTATGGAAAAACATGGGTAACTTAAGGTGGTCACTATTCAAAATTCCTGCTCCTTGGATGCAGTGGAGAGGCTGAACTGCACAACCTCCTGAGAACTCTGCCAATCCATAGTTCTGTAATGCAGAAAACACAGACAAAAATACGAATAATGTCTCCCAGGGATTAGCAGGAATAAATACTAAAATAGATGCTGATGCTATCTGGCCATGTAAGCTGGATCTTAAGTAAAGCAGGGACTCTATATCCTGCACTGCTAAAATAAAATCCTTTGGTTGGCTTTCTGAGGCACTTTGCTTCAGTCTTACCAATGACTGGGAACAGTTCTCAAGAGATCCTAAACAATAGAATCCTAGGAACAAAACCAGAATCAGTACTGATTTGATCCAAAGTTGACATTAACACAAAAATGACCTTTTTTTTAGTTATTACAGATAAACTAAACTGTTACTTTTTGACAACACAATACATTACTTTCATGGGTAATTTTCTTAATAATTTTTATTATCCATGTTATTAATATATTATTGGCCTAAACACACCATTTTGCTCATGTTGCACAAAACAAAAATAAAAGCTCCTATGTTAGAAAAGAAAGAAAGGACCCATTATAAAGTGAAAAGTTTGGATATTGTTACATGATCTGCATTACAGTTGCCAGCTATGGTAATACAATGCTTACACGTGAAAGAAAAGGACAAGATCATATTACCAGATGTAATGCTGAATTTAACACTGTTTTGAAGCAATGAGGCTAGATGACTTCCGGAGTTTTGAATCCTCTGGACACAAATTATTCTGCTAACCTACTATTATAAATAATATAGCATTATAACAAATAATGGAGACTGGAAATAAATTAAAAGTAGTTCTAAGACTTACAAACTTTGTTTGTGGCTGAAAAACCACCTAGTTTTTAAGTATACACACACAAGAAGCCTAGAGATATAAAGTGGGGAAAAAAGTACTTTTTTTTTTCCTCTAGAATTAAAATACCTTTACATCACTCAAATGTCAAAAGTCAAGGCTTTGGATGACTGATGTTACATAACAGACACAGCAATGTGTTTTAGGGGTGGCAGGGTAAGCTAAGGACACAGCTTTCTGCTGCACTCAAAATGTTTTTGGTACAGGGGGTTTAAGTCAAACACTTAATGTGAGCAAAATGTGGCTTCTCCATGTTAATTATGCGATAAGGAAGGATATACAAACACATAAATGCATCCTCAGCATTAAAAAACCCTTTTCTTCTCTTCATGTATAACACTTGCCTTCATATCCCTTTATGTCAAGTCTAGTGCTACATGATGGATATAATTTAATGTGATAGGTTACAATGTAGCACATTATTTGTAAAATTGGTGAAAAAAGGCAGTTGTTATGAAGTTCATTGTTAAAGATGTTCAGGTTTTTTTGGCTGGTGGTTTTATTTTGGGATTTTTTGGGGGGAGTTTGGTTTTTGTTTGTTTGGGTTTTTTTGTTTTGTTTTGTTTTAAAATTTTTTAGGTTTCTTTTCTTTTGTGTGTGTTTTTTTAGTTGGTTTTGTTTTGCTCTTGTTTTTTCCAACCCTTGTAAAAGAAAACACTAGGATGACATCTTTTATTTTTAAAAGCATAATTTATCTCTAACATAAGAGCTAGGGATTTCTCCACATGCACCAGATGTGTAAAAGGTGTAAACAAAAAGAGACAGACTTACTGAGCAGATATTCCCTCTAATGAGCGAGCACAAGGAAAACTTGTGCATGTTGGAGTGATGGCGCTTTTTCCGTTTTCCTCATAGCAAAACTCTAGCTAGGCTAAAGTATATCTCTGTAATTTCAAAATAGGAAATAAAACTAAATTAAATCTATGTTCAACTACTTTGAATGGATCCAGCAACAGCTCTTGCTGTTTTGATGACAAAATGTGACAGGATGTTTTATTAGTAAAAATATTTCCATAATTAATGCATGACTGTGTTCTCTGTTGGATAGATCTAAGATAATAAAAACAGCTTTAAACTGTAGTTTTCCAGCTTCTCAGAAGTATTAATTTTTTGTTTACTAACCTAGAAGTAGATGGCACTGTCATGCATTTCTCTGTAGAGTTAAAATGGTGTCCATCATTATAAATTTCTGTATTTCTACCATTTATATATCCATACATCATGGGAAGTGTGATGCAGTATGCAAATACATGGGCCCAGGGGAAAAGATTTACTCATTCTCTAATCAATCTTAAGAACACTACTGTAGGAAGACAACTAGCAACAAGATTGAGAAAACTCTCAGTTACAGTCCCATTCTAACAGAAGTTATACCAGTACAAAAATTATGGGGTGAAATGCAGTTGCTACTTCCAAAATGGAATGCAGCTGGCAAGCACGGAGCCTGTTCCATGGTAGTTCCCAACACAACACAGACTGCTTCTTAAATGTGCTAAGAGAATGACACGGAGGGAGGAGCGGAGTGAAGACACCACGGCCAGGCTCTGTAGTAATCCTCGCAGGGATGGGAAGGTGAGAGCACCGTGTAGGGGATAAACCTCTTGGCAGCTGTTAACCAAGGGTGAGAGGAGATGACATCTCCCTGTTGAACCACTGAGTGTGGTGAAATCACTCCCCTTGGATGAACTTGGTTCATTAGAATCCCATTGTAACATTAACACACAACTCCATCCCAAAATTATCCACCCCCAAGGTGTGGCCACCCCTCACTGAGCAAGTGCTCCAGATTTTATTGACTAAATCTTTCAGAGCAAAACAAGAGAATTTTACAACAATCAGTAACAAAAGCATGTATGACTAGAATTACTCAAGTTCTACCTAAATGTAAAGAAATAGTATAAAACTGAGTTAGGGATGGGGAGAAGTTAGGGAAGACTCCATCATAACTTCTGGGATCAGTCAGTGGGCTGAAACTTCTGCCCCTTGGGGATGGCTATTGATAAGAACTTTACGTGCACTAAATTATTATCACAAGGTAGTTTTTGGTAGTGATTTGAGCTTGTCTCTATATGGCTTCAAATTAATTTTTGCAGTCAGTTACTACCTCTAGCAATCTTTGAACCTTAATCTGTCACAATTATCTGTTATGAGTATGTTTGCTAATAAAAGCGTGTTGCTCCCTAAAGTGATTAGTGTTAGCACTTCAAGGACACTGTTGTCCAACAGTGGATAACACAGTTGACAAAAATGGGGAGATTCAGGAAAGGGGTTCCTCCTTCTAAGGTGTAATAAAGGATTCCACCCCGATATGGTGTTGGTGCATGTCCCTAAACAACCCTCTGATCCAGTGGACCGGCCGGTGGAGTCCCCACTATCGGACACGGACACAATGGTCAGTCACAAGGGTCTCAGCTTTCCTGGGGCATTGGCAGAGTGATCAAACATAAAGGGCTCAAGGCACCCACCCTTTCATCTGAATGAAAACTGTACTCTATTAAGACTGTTCTAGTCCCTTGTATTAGTGAGGATACAAGACATTTTTATTACACCAACCTGGTAAATAAAAAAATGTGATATCAGACTTGAGCAGCATAACTAGGGAAAAAAAATCTCATAAACTGAACAGAGTACTTGAAATTTCTGAAGGAAAAGAATAACTCCTAATACACAGAAAAAAAGGGATCATTTGGTAAACCAATGCAAGTAAAAGGGATAGAGATTTTCAAGTACTATGAAAGGCTTCTTTCACATCATAGTATTACATCAATACAATCCCACCTATTTTTAAAAAAAAAAAAAAATTTCTATGATAATTGCAAAAATATTAGCAGCTCACTCACTGTGCATCTTATTATAATCTGTCCATTCTATCACAGTTTGGTATCCATTCAAGCATCACAAGAAGGAAAGTGTATTATAACCATGAATCATAGGTGGCATTTTGCAAATATCTCGTTACCTTCAATTAACAGCCAAATAATACAATATGTTTAGGTATGCATGTCTCCTTTGGAATTATTTAAATTTCGGTCATCTCGTATGATCTAAAGCTCTAATAATTTGGATGAGGAAACCACTACACTGACTTTCTAAAATTTGTTATTTCATATAATTTTCAGAGATGACATTTCTCTAAAGCTAAGTTTCTTCAAAAATATGCCCAAAACTCAAGGGACTGAAAGACTTTTGTATTTAATTGTATCAGGACTTTTTTGAAGTTCATGAACATAGACTTTTAGGAAAGCACAGTTGAATTCTGTGAATGCGATACTTTCAACCTCCTACAAATTTAAAGCCACACAAAGGAAAAAAAAATATTGTTGCAATTACAGTATATTTTTAACTTTTCCAACAACAATAAAACTAATTATAGAATTTCTGGTTTAATGTTTTAAAATCCTAATCATTGTAGCTGGTTTTTAAGTGTATTTGGAGAGACTTGTTAGAAACAAATAGGGAAGAAACTATACCTGAGCATGAGCCTGACATTTCATAGCAGAATAATCTTTCTTTATATTTTAGGTCATTCACAAGCTCACTGGAAAGATGTCGAATAATGTAGCAGCATGAATGTTTATATCGCTGTGAAAGACACTCACTACTGACTAACACCCCTGCATTTTCTATTACACGATGTCTAATTAAGCCCCATGATACCACTCTCAAATCTGACAAAGCAGAGATAATTCTTGACATTTTCAAAAACTTGGCTTATGTTCCCCTTCTTTTTACAGTGACACAAGCTGGGGCTTCAAACTGATAATGACATTGCAGCAAGTTTCTGGTTTTTTAATCTTTTTCAAACAGTAGTTTACTCAGAAGGAATGGAATCACACAGACCCTTATTTGCCTTTGCAATGTTCAAGCACACAACCACAGCTGCCAAAAGACAAAATTTTGCCCTTACTTGCCTCAGTTCAACTCCCAGCAAAATCAATTGAAATTATGTTATACTACCCAGGGAGCGGTTGGGTCCATAGCACACAGAGAGAACTGTCACAGCACATATGAGGTGATAGGTCACGTCACTTCAATTGTCCCCATCTTCTTTCAGCACTAGACAAACATCAAGAGACAAACACAAAGCAATAAAACAGCAACAGTAAAACTCAGTGTCCTGATACTGCCCCTGTCACTGCTGCTCCTCCAATCCAGCCATAATGCAGAATTTTCTCTACCACATGTGGTGCCTCACATCTACCTTTCTTGGTCAGCAGCAGGAGGCAGACCAACAATACTCTGAGGCTGTCTTTAATTTAGACTCATCTCTTTAAAATGAAAACTGCTTTTTAGATAGAAGAACAAGGACGAAGATGAAAAGGGCTCTGTATATGCTTCTGAAATTTTATGTTATGTTATATTTTATGTTATGTTATGAAAATTAACAGAGAGGAATATGCTTCTCTTTAAAAAAAATATTTTTATTGCATTGTTTGCATAACTTAAAGGACATAAATTTCCTCTTCTCTGTCCTGGAAATACCACTGTGTTCTTATTTATTTCACTCTGTTTGCTGTGACACTAGCCAAAGACTACATAGGACCAGTTTCTCCATTAAAAGGAAAAATAAAGAGAAGTGATAATGACTTAGACATTTTTTCCACAAATGTCTTATAATGATTAAGAGCTTGGAGATCTTAGGGAGAAAAATAACAAAACCGAAATAAAAGTTTCTCTCAAAAAAAACCTATAAAATCTCATTAATATATGATTTAAGAAGTCACAGTTTGCCATTTCATTTCTCAGTCAAGAAGGACTTAATGTCCTGGAGTTAAGACTAATGCAAAAATCATTATAATTTTCAACTGTAGATTCCTAAGACCTGGGTACCAATAGCAAAATGTTTTGCTTTTCCACAATTTTCTTCTAGATATTGCTTTAATACAGTTTTACAAGAAACATCATTTGTTCAGACTGTGTCCCAATTCACCCTGCAAACAACACAAAACAAAAACTAATTATTTTCAACCCTAACCTCTACCCGACTATATCTTTTGAAAGTAGACACTAAATTGGTGGAAAATTACATCTTACATTGGATTTCATGCTTATCAGATTTTTTCCCTATCTTTCCTTCTATCTATTTGATTAAATCATTTCATATCTTTCAGAAGCCATAAGTTACAAAGACAAGAAAGAATTCATCATAGAGAGATTTCATGTGTATAAAGAGTATCACCATTAAAGTAGTGGACTTAGTCATTTGAGGAGCCAACCTAAAGAACACACAGTAATCCAACTTATACCTGAGCAAAAGTAGAGTTTCAACAGGCATAATCACCTCTCTTCCAACACAAACTTGTATACTAGAAGATAAAGCTATTTGCTTTTTGCAAATAAACTTTGCAAAATGCGTTTTTTTGCATTGGTTTATTATTTTAGCTATTATAGCATTATAGTTCTAGTAAAGTCAGGTGCTGGGTGGCCATGAAGTAAGAAAAGGCTCCACAAAGTAAGAAAAGTAATAAAAGAAAAGGATTTTATTAAGTTTTCCAAAATTTTCTGACCAGCTACAATAAATACGGTTCATCAGGATTCCATTTCAATACCGGTTTTTTACTATTTTTAAGAATCCGTATTTGTGCATTTCTCTTTAAAAGAAGAAAAAAGGTAAAAAAAGCTCCAGAGGAAAATGTAATAAATTCCTCTATTGAACGCAAATTAGTAAGGTGCTGTACCTTGGTTTTAGTGTTTACTCCTTATTTTTGTATTGTGTGCCCAACACTCTCACATATAAACAGTCAAAGACATTCCCCGCAGGACACACACACTGACACAACAGTGCCTTACATCCTTCTGTAAAGAGACTATGTGTGCCCTTGATATCAGGTAAGTTCCGGCAGGATAACA
This sequence comes from Dicaeum eximium, assembly GCA_013396995.1. Classification (NCBI taxonomy): domain Eukaryota; kingdom Metazoa; phylum Chordata; class Aves; order Passeriformes; family Dicaeidae; genus Dicaeum; species Dicaeum eximium. The sequence continues at coordinate 263,252 of VWZP01008548.1, forward strand.
GCCTGAAATCTTGCCCAGAACAGGGATATTTACTTGCATGTATTTGTAGACTGTTTAATTCCCTACTGTAGAGCAAAGCAAACTACTGTTCTTCACATTACTTCAGACTTCTGGAACTACAGACCTGAAAATCACCATTCACTAAGGAAAAGGCACACAAGAAGTTTTATAAATATACTAATGTGGCATATTCTCCTTTCCAAAAGTAACAGTAAGGGTTTTTGTGTAAATTGCTGAACACTGGGGAGGGAGACTGCAGTTTTCTTGAGAAATTTAACAGGAAAATTTGCATGGCAGTGAAAGAGGTGAATCCAGGATTGATGCATTTCTATTTATGTGTTATTCAGATCAAGTAATTGGCAGAAAAGATATTATTTATGTGAAAGAGATCCAAATGAACTATTTTCTTGAGTCTTTCTTGACTGAATACTAACAATGACTACCTTGATTTGACAGCTCATCTGTTCTTAGGTAAAGCTGGATGACAGGCCTCCACAAAAGCATTTGATTAGTTTATCATTACCTGTGTCTATGTTTAGCAGATGTTTCTGAAGTACTTTGCCTCAGTACTCAGTGAGATTTGTCACCATATAATGTGAAGTGTGGAACTCTGTTGTTGAAGTTACTTCTAAGCTTTTTCAATATTTTCCAGTAATTTATTTAATCACTGAATATAAGTTTAGATTGTCTGTAAAGTACGATATTTGGGCTGATTTTTAAAATAGAGGAATCTGTGAATATCTGGAAAAGTAAATTCAATAAATGAATCTTATGTAGTATAGTTGAAGAGAGGGGGCTGAGAAAATAGCAGTAAACCAGTATGTTATGACCTGTCCCTGAAGGAGAGGGTATCTTAGATTCTTGTTACTAGATCTCTTGGGGAGATTAGAGTGAAATGACCCTGGATAATTGATGTTCATAAATATTTGTATATATCTAGGGCTTATTCTAGGACACTTTGTTTGCAATGGAAAAGACGTATGGTTATTTTCTGTAGGAATATAAAAGAGTAAAAAAATCACTTAAGCAATAATATTAAAAAAATAAAGAAAGAGAAAGAAAGGATTGAGTAAATAATGGAGAGGAAAAATACCACCACCTTTGAATTCAGAGACAAGACTCAATTGTTGCAATTTTGATGTTCATCAGATAAAGTGATGGTTGCAATCCTGATCTGTCACGGGTGGGGGAAGCCCGTGAAACACGAAGTTCAGCGGGTTAATGCACACTGAGATTCAGGTGGGAATTCCCAGATGTATCCCAAGAGTTTTTACAGTGTCTGATAAAATATTGGGAGGCCATTCAGGGGTCTTTGGTGGTTTATGACACCTTCTAAGACATGACAGCTGCCTCTCAGGTGAGCCTCTCACATAAAGCCAGTTATGCTCCATCAGAAGGGCTGAAAACCCTCAGGCCTGTGAGTGAATATCCCAATACCTTCCCTGTGGGGAGTTTTACAAACGAGCCAACTCTCAAAGGGATGAGACTGTGTAATAGAAAGCACTATCCTCCCTCACAAGATCAGCTGCTTATTGGTCCTTTTCCTCACCTGGCTCAAAACCCAGATCATGCTAAACAAAGGTTGGATTTTCCTGGTCATCCTCTGGTGCTCATGCCCTCTGCACCTGGGCTGTCACCTTGCACATCATCAGCAAAGCACTCCCTGGGTTTGCAAATGGCCATTTGGTTAAGGCATTAACCATTCACATTTCCGTCTCTCACACCATATTTTCAAAATATCCTGATGTGCATTACTCATACATTAGTCCCAATGGGCTGTGGCCACCCAGCAATCATAGCACATGTTTTGTCATGTTGTATCTTAAAGCTGAAAGGAATACCATTGTGATAATGAAAATATTGCAGTGTGTCACCACAGAAGTATGTTTGCAAAAAGAAACATTGAGCAGGCAGTATTAATGGCTTCAAAAGATAGAATAAACATTGCTTCATCAATTGAATCAGAAATGACAACATGGTTTTGGAAGAAGATCTTGCAAATCACTATTACTTTTATACAGTAACTTAAAACTCAAGTGTAGCCCCCCAAAGCCACCAATACACTTGGATTTCTGTGCTATCAGTTTCACAATGGACAGATGATGTTTCATTTCCTCTCATTTTTGGAAGGCTAAGTTGGAGGAAGTTAATTCAAGAGGATAGAGCTTTTCATTGAAGATTGACTTTTTCAAATTTTATCATTAAAATTTTGAGGCAGGTGAACTAGTTAATCTTGGACACCTGGAAGTGTATTGAAATACACAGTAAAGTGACTCCCAAGATATCTTGCAAGAAGGAATTCAATTAGTTATTGTGTGAGGTACTGTGTTATGAGGTAACATTCCTTTGTCTAGAAAAGTTAGTATTCTATCCTGTATCTCCTAGATAATACAAGTTTTAATTTAAATGACAGTTCATTTAGGTTAAGCAAAGATACTGCTCCTTTATTTCCTTCAAACAAAATTAATATTTAAGAATTTTTATATTAGCACCACTAATAAATAAAAGATACGAAGGTTCATCCTAATGAGAAAAATATACTATTTTTACTAAGGGCAACAATGTACATCTATGAACAGAAATAGCCTTGGTGTACATTCTATTATTAGATTTTTATGTACTTGTAAAAAAAGATGTGTTGGATCATATTTTTCTAATCCAAACTACTCAGTGCAGACTGGGTGACAATACACTGAACTTAAAGAGAAATAGTAGAAGAAAAATGTGGAGCTTTGACACAGCATCTCTTTGCTTGCTTAACCTCTGCTAGAAAAGTCTATTTTAGCAATTGCTTCTGTTAAGACCTGGAAACAATTTATTGAGGTTGGAACAAATGTATTGCTAGGGAATTGCAATATTCCTACAAGAAAACTTGAATTAAAATAAAAACCAAATCAAATCACTAAACCTTATAATGAAAATGCAGTTTATTTTTTAGCAATTGCAAACATTCTAAACAAAGGTTATCCAGGTACAGAAGCCACAGGGACGAGACTCTTCCTTTGGGACCTCTGCACGGACCATGCAATGTCACCCTCAGACTACTCCCAGTTTCTTCCTTCATTGATTCTTGACCTGTCACAACCACCTGGCAGCCCAGAAGGGTCTCCTGAGTCAGACCCAGGCAAAAGACAGTCGAAACACACTATTTAGACACTACCTTGTGTCTAAATAATGCCCTGAAGCACTTAACTGCACTTAACATTTTTACTGAACAGCTTTTCTTTTTTTTTTTGTAGAGTCAGAAAATGTCATGATGAGTATTTTGATATACAGAAAAAGGGATTAGCATCAAAGTGAAAAGAGATTTAAGCTCATGATATGCAACTTCTGTTCTAATTTTAACACAAGTTTTCCTTGAGCTATTCTATATTTAGCTTAATTTTTAAATAATGCCTTCATAAGCAATACTTTTAAATATAAGTGACAAATCTGGGTAGATCATCTGCAATACCACTTAAGCCAAGTCCAGTGTGTTCTTGGCTCTCTGTGAGGATACATGGACCGAGAATGTAAAATAGCTGCACAGGGAAAGAAACATGCACTTTCCAGTCCCTTGCTGTCACTTTGTTATTGCATACAGTGGAGCTGCATAAAAGATATAGCTATAAGATCCATTTTTTTAATGATTTCTTTCTTAATGAAATAGCTCTCAAATTTCATTTGAGGAGAAAGACAGCCACCTTTACATCTGGGTAATTCCCCTTCACCCTAGCCCCCATTTAACTAATTAAATGTTCTTTAGAATTTGAAATCACTGAGTCTAACAAAGCTCCTGAGAATCGTAAGCAAAGTCAGGAGGACATCTCAAACACGGGAATGGCCAGTGTAGGACAGTCTAGGGAGTACATGATGCTTTCACTATCATTTTCTACTGTACTTCAGGGCTTTAATAGCCCTTCCAGCAATGTTGCACCAACTGCTAATCGATACCAATTATTTTTCTCACCATAGAAACGAGGCTTAGTTAACCCCTTGAGTGCCTTACCCTGAAATAAATAGACGATGGGTTTTTTACGTGGATGAAGAAAACATCCACTACAGGGAAATTATTCCTGCAACAGAAGTGCTGCTGCATTCAAATGCTGGATGAACATATAGTCATTCAAAAAATTGCTCTGGCCCATCAGTTTAAGGCCGCATTCACAAAACATTAACTTAAATAAACAAACCACACACTGTATTGTGCTATATACAATACTACACTATCATACCAGTACTTGCAAGAGCAAAGTGGGAAAGGCTGCTACCCTTCAGTATCTAAAGCTGTTTCAGTCACAAGGGTCTTTGCAATGAAATTTTTGTTGAATAAGTAAGAAACCATAATGAAACTAATTTTAAAAATCTGGTGTTTTCATTTTATTTTTTTATTAATTACTTTTTGTAATTTCGTTCAGCTCAAACATGAGTCAAAACAGTATGAGAACAGCTATTTTACTGCCAATTTATGTTATTAAAACACTCTAATTTTGCATGCAGGAGAGAATTTACATTGTAAAAACTTTTCATCAGCAAAACTGGGGGGAAAAAACCAAACCAAAACAAAACTCCACAGCCCAAAACAATGTTTTGTGAAACACTCCCTTATGCATCTACATATTTTATGACAAATAATTACCAAAGTAAATAAACACCTTTTTGGGGTATTTTGTTCAGCTTAATACAAGTTTTTTAACCAAATATCCAAATAAATCAGTCAAGATATTTTTTTCTTTAAATAGGAAGGCAGACAGTAGAATTAGTGAACTATTTAAACATATTAAGACTCTTGAATATTAATGTTAAAATTATTTCCAAGTAGCTACTATAAAGGCAGCATAAAAATAAGAGTATTGAAAATAAAATGTACTATGGAAACAGCTATTTGGCAGCCTTATTGTGCTACACATTCTCAGCATCCCTGTGGTAATGGAAATCTAGATTCTCCTGAAGTAAATGCAAATTCCTGCTAATATTCCAATAATGTTTTATGTTTGTCTGTCTGTCTATCTATCTGTAAGTATGCATGAAGTGTTTAATTCTAAAACACCTGGAAAGTCTTGCATACATTTACTCAGTACAATACACCGTCAAATGGGAATAAATTAGAACTCAAAATAGTTCAGTTTGATTGAAGAAAAAAGCAGTGAGTCTTCAAGACAAAGAAGTTGCTCCCACAGCAGTTCACAGGAAGGACAATTCTAATAGATCTAAGAGCTTGAGAAAAAATTGCCAATACACTCCTGCAATGGATCTATCAATAGGGTAAATAATTGGCTTTATGTTGCTTTGTTTAAGCTACCTAAGCTAATACATCATTTAAGTGGTCATTTTAGAAAGTGAAGCTGTCTACAATCATGCAGAATTACACAACTGTTCAGAATACAGTACAATATTCAGTCTCTCAGCCACCACATGGACATATCTGAAATATTTTTGTCAAAACAATTGAATCAAAAGCAGAGGGGCAGAGGTTCTAATAAGCCATTGCCCTCTGGAGCTGCCACAGTTCTCTGCATAAGCTTGATAAACTGCTTTCTTCATTAATCTTTGTTGGCTTTCACAACAAATGGGCCCACATTATTACCACTGTTTGTCATATCCTCTTACTCCTTCAAGACTAAAAGCAGTTGCAAGGAGGTGTATTTCAAAACCATTTGAAACTTTGTTCCAGGCATTCTAGAAAAGTTTTCCTAAGGAGGACAAATTTTTTCATATGGTAGAAGGAATATAAGCTGTACCTGCTTGACAGGAATGTTTTGCCAAAAAAGAAAATTAGGGACTGATGACAAGAAGAGGTAAATCTTGCTTTAGTAAAACTTCCTAAGGATTTTTTCTTTATTAAAGTTTTAATTTCTCCACTGCTTTTTTCCAGGTTGTACTAGAAGGAAGACATAACAAAGGATTTGGAATATTAATGGATTTTTGAAATACAGAAAAAAAATAATGCTAACAGAGGATGGAATTTCCCTTCATCAGTTGTTCAATCCACTGCAACCAGACCCAGTAACATAATTCCTTAGAAGAAGAAGCAAAAAAGGCCTCACCAAACTGCACAACATCATTTGTCTTTGCTTTCATCACTATAATTGTCCATCACTTTACTAAAGTACAGTCTTAATTCTGACACCATACCAAAAAAAAGAAATAAATAAAAAAGGATGCTATATACATAAAAATGTGATGTATTCCTGTATTTGAGAACAAAAAAGTACTTGTAATTATCAACAAATAAGGCTAGTTTCTCTTTAAATCCTTACTTGTCTCTAATGGTAAGACAGCCAGCACCTGAGGTTTTTCTTTTAAACACTTTTCCTGTGTTCAAGCTGATGTGATGACTAATCCTTGTAACTATTTCACCATGGCATGCAGTTTAATTATTAGGCTGGCACTACTACCCCCTAACTAAAGTATCAATACTTCCCTTTTTCACCACTAATATCAAAATCCTCGTGGATGTTTACAAGAGGAATTTTCTGATTACCTGCATAGTTTATTTATTTTCTTTAAAAGGGTACTGAGCAATGCTGAGTAGAGGGGGGCTGAGTAGAGGGGGGGAAAGCAAACAAAAGATTACTTTTCCAAGGACAAGTTCTTAATCCAAAACTTGAGGCTGAGAGATAAATGGATACAAATTACAGGCAACTCAGTGAAAGCCCTTGCTCTGTTCAGCATATCATTACACATCTAGCTGTATCAGAAAACCAGATGCTGAGAGGAAAAAAAAAAACACACCAAAGCATAAAAATCTGGTAGGATTTTATACCAGGAAAACAAGTATTTGGAGTCAGTAAATAACTCTTCAAAATATTTTACATGAGATTTAAAGGCTCAACTATTTTTTCTGAAACATTTATGTAGGATATTTTACTCTGGAAAAAATTAGGTCTTTTTAGGTGTTTTACTGAGTTAAACTCCCCATAGTATTCTTAACATCTTTTGTAAATTGAAATTGCTAGAAAGATTTGGTAACATAGCAGAGGGGATGGGAGAAAATTCCTATGAGACAAAAAGCTTCCATCTGGATTTCATTAAACAGCCATTTTCTCATAATTTACTCTATCATTTTAAGGCAATAGATATACTATTGCAAAATGAAAAATCTCAGGGATTATATAAAAATCTGGTTTTACTCAAGCATTTATTCTCTGGTTGCATGTGCTAATATTTCCTAAGTTAATTATCTGATCAAGGGAAAAAAAAAAAGCTGTTCTCCAATGGTGTTCTGCCTTGGATCTGCCAGAAATTTCACCATGGTTTGAACCAACCATTGATCTAAAAGCTAATATTCTCTAAAATGTAAGTGACCATAATTTTATATGCTTTTCTATATGAAAAATAGAATATGTTATCCGCTCACTGTGAAATATGTAGTATGTGATGAAAGACAATCCCTTTTCTTTAAAAAGTTCTGAAAAATAAATTTAAATAAGTATCTGAAATTATAATTATAACTTAATTTCACAAATATTTATTAAAGCTTTAAAATCACAATTCTAATCTGATTAAAAGTGCAACAGGCAGAAAGTTTTTTTATTTGTTTTCTGTTTTAATTTAGACTGAAAGAAAAATTAAGGGACTGCATCTTGTACTGTTAGCCAAAATATTATCCTATTACATCAAATTTCTTATAGAAACAAAAGAATTTAAAATAATCCATACTTCTATGTCTAGTCTCTATGCTAGATAAGCATTTCCACATGGCAAGCCTTTTTTAAATTCCTTGCATGATTCTCTCACTCTTCCTTTTGTTTGTACAGAGAGGGAGGGAGAGAGGGCAGGAGAGAAGGAAGGCGCAGAAGGAAGGCGCGGAAGGCGCGGAAGGCGCGGAAGG
>VWZP01008548.1:271377-383137 GCA_013396995.1 Dicaeum eximium
GAAGGAAGGAAGGAAGGAAGGAAGGAAGGAAGGAAGGAAGGAAGGAAGGAAGGAATCACTTTAAAGCTGCTTGTAAAATCAGAGATATAAGAAAAGTTCTCAGAGAAAATTACATGGCACTTTGATCATGGGCTACAGAATTCATGTGGGGAGAAGATTTCCCAAAAAATTCTGTCTGTACCTAACAGAAGTTATGCTCTGGCAGCAGAGAAGATACTGTTGCAATTTATGGATGTTACATACTGCAGCTATTATAGAAGCTTATTGCAGTGCTGCAAATCAACAGGTCTCTCCCGCTCTCTACTGCAGAGTTCAATATTAGCATAGGGGTTACCTATGGAGACACCCAGTCATAAAATAACCCATCTTTGCAGTCTAACACTGAACAATTTTAGAATTTCCCTGAAGTATTTAGGAAGGAATATTTGTATTCTAATAAAGGATAGGGAGGAAAAAAAAATGCTGTTAGTAAGGGGTGAATTGAGCACTTAAGACTTGTTTCAGTTTACAGGTCGATTTTAATTTTGTGTTAGGGATTACAAAGAAATCTGTCAATAAGACAATGGTACAGAAAACACTCGAAGGCGGTAGAAAAGCAGCTCTTAGTTTCTAATGGAAAAGTTCCCATGTAAATTATAAAACTGAAAGCAAAATAAACTTATATTTTGTTGAAACAGACTATCTAGGTTTTAATACTCTGAGAAGCATCAAATCTCTGGCTGCTTCAAACTTGTAGATGTTTTACAGAAAAGATAATTCCGGGTAAACAGAACAGCTACATAAGATCAGACATTTAATTGCAAAAGCACAAGTCTTTTCTCAAAAACCCCAAATATCAATGTCAACCGAAGCACTTGGAATTAGCACTAGCCTTATAATACTTTTTGTATTACTATAAAATCACCTTCACCAAAGCAGCTCTCCTAAGACATTTCAAATATATAAACACTCACAGGGACATTTCCTTAGCAGTCGTATCCCTGTGCCTGTTCTGCACCCTCTGAGTTTTGAGGAGGAACGCTTCTGACCACTTTCAGCGACTGCAACCTCTCACCACCAGTAAGCATCCTGTCACTCACATTCCCTTTGTGTGCCTCCCAGCAAGAGGACAGGAGTAGCAACAGCCTCTTCTAAGTCCCTGTGAGTAATTGCTCCGAAATAAATTAACTGCAGTGCACATTACCAGATTTCTTAAACAAAGTAGGCATTTAGTATCTACTGGTGCCCCCAAGACAGGAACTGTAGAGAAAGTAAAAGATGGGATCGAATCAGAAGTCATTAGGATTTATTTTACCAGTTATGCATACAGCTTTTGTAGTTTTTGCCACACCTCAAGAACACAAAGATCTAAACTACTATTCAAGTAGTCTGAGAATTATAGAACAGTTGCAATCCAGTGACTTAATCAAAATGCATTTGTGATGTAATTTAGAGAGAAGATAGCGGGAGGAATGATATGAAAACACAAAGTATGACACAAACTCCAGAAAGGGATCATTTTCAAAGGGATGATAGTGATGGAGATGCCTATCAAGCCAATATTAAAATCCTGAGAAGAAAAGCACCCAGAGGATGGAAGCAAAAACAGTAAATGGTAAATGGTTTATAGAGCGGGGGTAATACAAGAGAAATCTGATAGCCTTCTTGTCAAAAATTAAGAATTTTAAATGAACCTAATCCAATGAAATATGACATAAGCTTTCAAATGTATTTCCTGAAAACATATTGACATATAGAATTCCATTAAAATATAAATTTCTTAGGAGTTTATTCCACAAAAGTCCTAAAAGTTTTAAAGTAAGTGTCCGTATTGTGATCAAATGGTTATTTGAATAGTGATACTTATTCGCTCTTTGAAAAGATTGATAACTGCAGATGAAAACTCTGTTTAGGTAACATTTCCCTCACAGATTCTGAAAATTTCCTTTGTATCTTCTTCCAAAATTAATATTAATTTCCATGAAGTATGGCTCTATTCAATGTAATATCAGATTACAAAATTTATTAGTATTACCACTGTATTGAAGTCATTGCTAAGACATAGTTGGTTTGCTTAGAGACCATAATAACAACCAAGAAGTAATGCTGATGACAGCTGAGGGAATAAACCTTAATTCCAAATGTCTATTTTTCTCCAAATATCCCTAACATAGCTTTTTCTTCCTAAGAAAAGAAAGAAAAATATTAGTATATGTCATCTCTTTCTAAAACACAATAAAGTGGAGGTAGTGAACTTAGATAAAACATAAAAGAGGTAAACAGAAATGCAATATTTTAAAAGAATTTGAGGAAGAAGTAGAGTAGATTTTATTAAAGTGAATTTATAATTTATATCTGGAGATTTACTGTCATGTACTTCCTAGCAAGTTTCAGGGCTTCCAAGTAACCAAACTACATATTTTGATATGCTGCAGGAATAAGCCTATTACCAAGGCAACAAAATACAATGCACAATTGCTATACTTTGTCTATTAAACTTAAACATTTGCTTAAAAAAACCCCACATTTTCCAACATATTATGAGACTTGTATTTTAAAAAGAGTATTTTCCTTCCTGTTTCCTTGACTCTTGAATTTATTCTGGCTTCAGTGCACATATAATTATGCTTGCATAAATGAAAACTATTGAGTTGTATGCTCAGGGAAAAATGCAACAACTTAAACACAGTATGAGATTTTTAAAAAGTAAGTGCAAGTGCTTACAGAATATCGATAAATAGAAAGCTTTTCCATTCAAGCAAAGAACACAGCAATATCTGGTTAAACTGAATTGCTTGCATAATTCTCTTAATTAGTAGAAAGCCACTAAAAAAACCTTTGGTCCTGGTTCTAATGTTTTTACTTACATAAAACCAATCTAGCTCGAAAATCAACGCAATTATTTAGTAGACAGTATTCACCGTATAATTTTTTGGCCTTCATGATGATTTGTTCCATTAAAAAGTAGCAGAGATGCTCGCCATCTCTGTTATTTAATGAATGCTTTAGTTGATTGTACATTATTACTGCTTAATGTAAGTGGCAGCAGGTCTGAAATTGTCCTCTACCAATTTTACTATCACAGAACTTTGCAGGGTACGTAAAAACCATGAAACTTTCAGGTAAAACAGAATGTGGAAATGAAAACCAGAAACACTTGAGCAGTTATTAATGTGAATTTATGGACCTAGAAGATGATAGTTTGCTTGGTTTTAATGAAAGTTGGTCACAATAGGGTTGGATATGCTTGGCACAATCCCTCTTACAATCTTCCTGCTCTGACAGATGCTCCTTGAGCTTATTCTGCTAACCAGACATTTGTGAGCTGAAGCTATTGCTTGTCAAGATGCCTGAAGACAACTCCTCATGAGTCAGTCTCAGCAATGGCAATGACACAATTTTAATTTTAATGACATACATTCTTGATTTCAGAAGGGTATGACTGACGCTTGTCATTGGTATTCAAGTTAATGGATGATAGTAGGAATTTTCCTCCTATCAGAAGCTCATGAAGTCCTCAGGATTAAAAGCTGTGGTTTAGATGGCTGAGACTGGATGAGGGAATGCAGTCACACTGAGCCACCAGTCTTCCCAGCTGAATTAAAATGAAGCTACAGTAATTGAACTGATAGGTGTTGCATAGGAAAAAAGTGCATATATAATTGCCTTTCACTGTTGTGGTTCTCCTTTTTTACAATAGACTGATTTAATACGAGGGCCACAGACTCATGTAATCTATCAAAGTACAGTAAACAGAAGCTCTTAACAAATTCACTGTTTTAATAACACATTTCAACAGTCCTTCTTTGCTGGGATTAAAGAGCCCCACTTGCCAAACTAGAGGTGAGGATGAACAGCTGACACAGAAATAGGAACTGAGAAAGCATGAAGATTTTCCATATTAATTGCTGAGATTCTAAAAATATATCAATAGAAGAGGTGTTACCTTAACTGATCCCCTTTTCTTTTTAGAGGAAAATTGCACTGCTAATCCATACTAATGTTAAGCCATCATAAAACTGTTTTTAAAAAATCAATTACAATCTGTAACCCAAAATGGATTGGCGTGACAAAAAATGTTATCTGTAGAGAGTTATTTACCCAGTCTCCCTGGGAAGATATTTCCAACAACTGATAAAGAACAATAAACAATAAGGATGCAAAAAATGTGTCATTGCCTTCTTAAAATTATTAGTGGTAATCAATATTAAAGTTCCAGTCCTTTTAGATTAACTAGGGGAACAGAAAAGGATTCTTCTTTCAGGTAGCTGGGCTGATACTCACAAGTATAGTCCCAGTCCCCTGAGGCCATTATATAAAAAACTACTAATGGGACAATCCCTTTTACCAGTCTTGGGTATTTCCACTCCATTCTGCATGGCTGAAACCACACTAAAACTGTGAAATAATCTGTTTTGTTTTGGAACCATAATTACATATTGACAGGTTAAACTCTAAGACCTAAATCAAGGGGATTTGGGTTATTATGTGAGGATTCTCATGGGGCAAACCTAAAGGGACATAAATTATTTTGCCACAGCCTAACTCCTTTTCAATTTTACTATCCTGAGTGGCATTAAATACTTGGTGAAATGGAACTACTAAAATAAAAATGCAAGGCAAATGTAGAAAGGTTGTCAGAAAAAGTTGCCACATAAAATTAAAATAAAAATGACTATGCTTTACAAGGAGAATAGTAAAGGAGAAACATTTTATTATTACAAAATATCTCCTAAATCTAAATTATTTTTCTTTGTTTGAGTTGGGGTTTTTTTCCCATCTTAAATAGATTTGATTTTGTTTCTAAATCCTTACCAAAAAGGTTTGAGAAAGATCTTCTTTACTGAACAATTACCATTGTAAAATTATTGGTCAGCATTTATTGGAGCATTTTCCAATCATTCACTAGTTGATAAAAAGGAGTTTATGAATAACATATAGTGAAGATTTTTTTTTAAATTAAGCTTTTAAGATGGTAAAATTGAAATATGTTTTAGAGGTAAAAATACATGGGACATTATGAACCCACTTTTTATGAGCTAATTTTTGTATTTCAAATGATGCATATTGTCTGTGTTCACATTGCATTTCCTCTTTACCCATATCTATGTTTAATTTCAAGAACATACCTATAAAAAAACAAATAAATGCCATCTATATTGTATGTATTATACATTATTTAACCCCCCCACCCCGGATTCCAATATTTTGACTTCAATGTCTAAGCAAAAAGCCAAAGGAAATTACAAAATATAACAGATTCATTAAAAGATAAAAAAAAAAAGAAAATAAAAGAAAATAGAAAAATATCCAGCTAGCTAGGTACTCACAAAGTGCAAAAGAAAGTTTAATTTTCTGAGAAAAAGAGAAAATTTCAGTGGAAATCTCCTGTTACATAAAGACATGCTGAAGTACAGTAGTAACTTGGTGAATTTGCATCTAATCATAGGAATATCATAAAAGTGTATTATTACATATGTTTGCATCATTTGTTCTTCTGCAATATTTGATCTTCTACAACTAAATCTCACTAAAGAGAAAACACTGCAAGCACCGCTGGGATTGCTTTTACTGAACTCCTATTAAATTTACTTTACAAGCATAAAAGTATATTGCCCGTGGTATGAAAATTCAATGCAACTGCTTTCTTAAGGTTAACTTTAATTCTTGCTTGAAGGTTAGGGTTTGGCTGTGTGGGAATATAGCATTACTGCCCAGATGTTGCACTGGCTTGGGTCCCCCAGCAGCTATCAGTGAAGCACATCAGGTGCAGGGTGTCATAGCTCATGTCTGCACTTTGATTGCTTGTACAGCTCCATAGCAACCGAAATAGAAGCAACCTGTTCTAGCAACTGGAGATTGCTTTCATATTTTACTAAGATTGGGTGTTCCGCTTGAGTTGTATGGTAGTGGATGACTTACTGGTTTGAAAAAAAAATAAAAATGTTTACAGAGCAAAAAGTTCTGCCTCTTTTTAAACTTGGATTTATGAAGTTCAGCAAACTTTGCTGATTCCCACTGAGGAATCTGATTCACAGTCAATAATAAAGAGATTATATGATTGCATATTAAATTACGAAGCTTTAGGGATTAAATTTAAGTGAGACAGGAAGAGTGAGTATGAATCTAAACCAGAGAAGGGGAACAAAAAAACCAACCAACCAAACCAAAACAAACATGCAAAGTAAAAATGCAAAGTAAAACAAACAAACAAAACTCCCAAACAAACTCCCCCAAAATGAAACAGAAAAACAACCCAAAAAGAAACAAAATTACACAACTATAATGTGATGGCATAACTCAGACCTTTCCCAAGGAAAACTATGCAAAATCAAGAGGAAGAATGAAAATATTAAGAATTTCCACATGGCATTTTTATATAATTCCTTAATTAGACTGCAGTTTGATGACTAAACCCTCTTCTCTCGCCAGCTGTAAATAGCAAAAGCAGGATGTTGGGTGATTTTGAGTTCTATTTCTGACCTTCTTGGCAGGTTTCTACACTGGAAAGCTTACTTTTATCCTAAAAGAGATATTTACAAAGGGAATAGTGAACATCTACTGTTTCTTTCATCCTCACTCCTCCTCTTGACTGTAGTGAAGCCCACAGAGGAGTTTGGTGTGTTCAGAACTGATATAGTTGAAACAGCCAAAAAATGTTTCAATTCTGTTTACCCAAACTATTTAATGTGTGACTACCTAAAAAATCATTGCCTCCCTGCAGATGGAAGGCTGGCAGGGACAGTCATTCCCCAGGCAGTACCTGGATGCAATAAACACAGGACACTAATTCTGGTACACTCATGCCTGCTATGCCTCACAACCAGTTGGGTGCCTCCAACTAAGAGCTACATGTCCATATCTTGAAAGCTGAAGAGTGCTTTGCAATTTTCTGCCTATTGTGTTCTTGGTTCTATTTCTTGATTCAAAATCATTCCTCTTCAGTCTGAATACTGGAAACCTTTATTCCTTTATGACTCTCTCTGGCGCACAAAATCTGCCCACAGGTTGTTTTTAGACCAAGACGAATAAGGCTTTACCATACATCTGTCATTAAACTACGGGCTGTCCCATCTATGTTCCGTGAGGGTGCACTATAAAGAACTTTTTTCCCACAATTGCTGCATCTCTTCTGTACTCAGGGAAGATTGCACTGGTTGTCCCCATTTATTACCTTGTTGAAAGCAATGGTTCTCTCCTATACATGGCCAGTTCCTTCCATTACTCGTCTTTTCTACTTTGCTTTCCAGATTTCCACATATAGTGAAAAATGCTTACCCAGGAAAATACCCCAGAAGCAGGAATAGGATAGGTTGGTACTTCTTTACTAAAGCTTTTCTTTATATTTTCTTTTTTTATTATTATATCATTGTGGTTATAATGTGTCCAGTGGTCAGAACACAGCAGGCACAGGCAGTTTTGTGTGGCAGGACAAGACTTCAGCATCCTGCATATTTATCTGCAACAATATTTTGCATTCCTTCCTCAAAGCAATCCTGTGTACAACCTCCTACACTCTTGGGTGATGCTCCATTCAATAGGTTATCATGTAAAACCAAGCATATCTTATTTTCTTTCTTCAGGATTATTAATGCCTCAGCTACAAATTCAGGTCCACAGAAGCTATTTACATCAAAGCTTAGAACTGGATTTTTAATTGTGAATTGCAGCCTCAAGGAGAAAATGTAATCTGAATCATAAGTGAAAAATTAGGTTTATTGACACACTGAATCATTTCTAACTCCTGATCTTAGACTACTTTTTCTCAGTATAATGTCTTCTTGAATACTGTTCTTTTGTAGTGAGAGCTCTGTAAAGAGTGCAGAAACTAATTTTCTAAACTTTTAGCTTCCTGAGATCAGGTACATGCCTCACCTCTCTCTCAATTCCTCAGCAGGGTATCAGCTATGTTAACTAATGGCTAGGTACATAAAGAAAATTATGACACACAAGATAAGAGAGAATAACGAAGCTGGGGAACACTAATGGCTGTCTACATCAAAATATGAGAAAATTGGACTGTAAATGGCATAATCATGTACTCTCACATCAAATACATGAGCCTAAATTCTCTTTCTTTCTTCATAAATCAAGTTACTAAAATTGATCGCAGTAACTTTCAAAAAGATGTAGTGTCTGATTTCAGTGCAGACACTCTATGCTTTAAACTCTATTTATAAGAATAACATCTTTATTCAAAACATAAATCATGAAACCTTCAAATTGAGAGTTTCATTTTGCTGTTAATGAGCATGTCCAACTCCAGAGAACTTCAATACTGTAAATGAGGACAAAATGTATCCCTTAAATAATTAATTGCAAGTCACATTCATAATAAATACTGTAATTTAAAGTTTGCTCTACAGCTATTTCTTGTCAATCAATATCATACTTGCTCAGAAGAAACAGATATCATGTTATTATTAATAACAATGACTTGATACTGCTATTCTTTACATTGAATTATCACAGTTTAACAAAATTCCATAATAGACAATAGCTTCAATTGTTTTTATCGGGCCTTTTTATTCAAACTCTGAAAAGACAAGACAAAAATCTCTTGTTCTGATACATAAATACTGCAATTGGGGCAATTTATTCTGGGTTTAATGTAAACTTTTGACTGAAGCACAAATCTTCCATAGGATTTCAGCATGCAAATCTATGGTTTTAAATTAGGCAGAAATTATTTTGAGTGATGGCTCCTCTTAACATCAGGGGAGTGCTTACCTCTCTCACTTTACTTTGTACATGGCAGGCCTCCAAAACTCCTGCTGTTAAATCTGAATTAAGTAGCCTTAATATGTATGATATTTAACATTTTCAGAAGATATGCATTAAATCTGTAGCCTAAAACTTCTAGTTAAGGAATAAACCCAACACTTCAGGGCTTTACATGCATTTCTTTATCTTTAATTCCTCTTGCCAAGTGTATGTTTCACTGCAAACTGTACAAAAGTTCATATCACCTGAATATTTTTATGCAAGATTAGTGGGGTAACATCCTAGTCTGAAACAGATCTTTTTCTTTCACAGTGTTTTATTCCCTGAACTCTTAGGCTTCTATTAAAAATGAAATAGGTATAATGAGTTTTAATTTTTTAAGACATTAAATACCCTGAACAAGATAGTTAAGAATTGGAGAGCGACTTTGTCACTAAATAGAGCTTAGCAAATCCAGTAAAGTACCATATTAGTTTTCTGTATGCATGATTATATGTATTTGCGATGTTTTCAGTTTCTGAAGATGTGTCCATTCCTTAAAGCTGAATTTCTTCTGAACAACGTTAGATTAAATATGAATTAAGTAATTTTTTAAAAAATTCAATTATTCACATTTCTCAACATGAATTTACATTCATTTTTTCAGCATTAGTTGGCAAACAAAATTATAATTACTCAATAACAACTATCAATAATAAGGTGTTTATTTAAGCAGAGAAGGTATCATGATATCTGTAGTTGTACCTCATCTGCAAAAACTGACAATTTGTGATAATCTGGGTCACAGTCCAGCTCTTTACCTCCTTCACCTACAACCTCCTTCAGGCCTGATATTTTCCCTGTTGACATTAGTAAGTGTCTGGTAGACCTGAAACTACTACATCCCTGCTTTACAACAGCTCGTACTTCAGCTGGCATATCAGTGTCATATTGTTTCTATTAATAGCTCTCTTTTTTTCAATGGTGTTACCATTGGATAAAAAAATAATGAGACACAATACTTGGTATATATATATATATATATATATACACACCTATGAAAGAGCCTTCACAAAGTAAATGGTAATCTCAGAAACTGTACCTTGTGTCTATAATCTGGTCTAAAGTAATTGTCATTTGTACAAGTGGACCAAAGGCAAAAAAAGCAGTTTGGAAGAACTTTCTATTCTGCTTTAGATTAAAAAAGATGGAGAAGGGGAGACAAAAGTTAGGTGGATTGATGAAATCTTCTGTTCCATGGATCATTTTAAAGGGATCAAATATACCCCAGAACACTATAAAGCCGACTGAAACTACATTTTTAATGGGGTCCAAAATAAGGATGTTGAATATTAAAAAAAAAAAAACAACCAACAAAAACAAACAAACAAACAAACAAACAAACAAACAAACAAACAAAAAAAAAAACAAAGTAAAATAAAATCCCAGTGTACAGAAACAGCAGGATAAATAAAACCCTGTAATCTGTGGGCTGCACTGCTGTTAGTGGCAGCTCAAAGGAAACTAAAAGGTCACATTGCTGTCAACTCTCCCATAAATAATCAACCTTTGATTTTAGTAGTGTGGTGGGTTGACCTTGGCTGGACACCAGGTCCCCACCAAGCCACTCTATCACTACCCCTCCTCAACAGAACAGAGAGAAAATGTACAATGGAAAACTCATGGGTCAAGATAAGGACAGGAAGATTACTTACCAATTACCATCATAGGCAAAGCAGACTCAACTTATGGAAATTAATTTAATTTACTGCCATTTAAACACAGTAGGGTAATTACAAGTAAGAACAAATCGAAAACCACCTTCCCTCCTCCCCTCTACTTCTCAGGTTCAGCTTTACTCCCTATTTTCTCTATCTCCTCCCCTCCAGTAGTGCAGAGGGATGGGGAACGGGGGCTGTGGTCAGTTCATCACACATTGTCTCTGCCACTGTTTCCTACTCAGGAGAACGACTCCTTACACTCCTTTCCTGCTCCAGTGTGGGATCCCTGCCATGGGATGCAGTCCTTCATGTACTTCTCTGGTATGGATCCTTCCATCAGGTTGCAGTTCTTCAAAAAATGCTCCATCATGAGTCCTTACCATGGGGTGCAATCCTTCTGGAATTAACTGAAGGGTCCCCCACAGAATCACAGGTACTGCCTGGAACTTGCTCCAGCAAGGGCCCTTCACAGGCTGCAGCTTCCTACAGAGCTTCCACTAGCTCTGGCACAGGCTGGACTGCAGTGTGGATACCTGCTCCACCATGGACCTCCACAGGCTGCAGAGGAATCTGTGCTCTTGTGCCTGAGGTCCCTCCTCTCCCCCCTCATTCACTGATCTGTGGTTCTCTTACATATATATAATCACTTCTCTCTCCAGGTGCTGCTGCACAGCATTTTTTACCCTTTCTTCAATATTTTCACAGAGGTGAAAATATCACAGAAAATTTCACAGAGTCTCTGACTGGCTCAGATTTAGCCAGGGGCAGATCTCTCCTGGAGCCAGGTGAAACTGGCTTTGCCTGACATGGGGGGAGCCTCTGGAATTTCTCACAGAACCCATCCCTGCAGTCCCTCCACTAGCAAACCTTTCCACATAAACCCAATGTAAGTAGCTGCAAGGGTATCACACGATAACAAATAATATAGGAAATGGTGCAGAGCTGGAAACCTATTCCTGTATTAAACTGAGAATCACCCTCTGAGTTAAATATTAGGGTCCTCCCACAGTACAATTTCTTGTCCCAGAGTACAATTCATTGTTCCACAGTACAATTTATTGTACATTATACACTAGAAGGTGAACTTAGGCTATTTCTCACTATTTACTCTCAAATAGGATTACAGCAAAGACCACACTACCTGCTATTCTCTCTAAGCAACACCTTAAGGCAAACTGGAAAAGCAAAATATTCTTGATGCTGAAGAATATCTTAATACCCATTTTCCATATAGCTGCTGTCATCCTAACAACATATTTCCAACAGTGAGAACACAGATAGCTTCCTGCAGAGTTTCTAATCTCAGGGCCATTTTGCAGAGCAGCCAGGAGGATGTGCTAGCGTAATAAGAAATCTGGTAACTACTGCCTAGAGATATAACACTTCATGTCTGCTCACTTTTCAAACTCTCTTGGCTTAAAACAGGGATCCTAGCTTGGCTCCTAAATCTTTCCTTCCCTAGATAGCAACACATTATTCTCACACCAGATAGCTTAACTTGCTGGCTGCCTACAGAAGCCCTGAGAGCCCTTTTAATTATATACAAAACTAACACACAAGGTCCATAAAACACTTCCAAGTCAGTCAAGACTGCTAACTACTTGGATTTGAAGTGAACATGCTTGTGTTTTGATTAAGTTGGTACTTCTGTTTACACTGCAAGTGAAGACAAAATATGCCAAAGATCAGGGGGGACTGGTTGTACATTGGACTTCAAAATTAGTGTCTCAGATTTGCTTCATTTAAAAGACAACTTAGGGTTATTTTGGGCAAAAGATTACAAAGTATGTAAAGAAAGGCTGCTATTTCAGTAGGATTTTTCCCACAATATATTTTAAAAAGTCTTCTTTTTGCTTGACATAATTTCCCTGTGGCATTGTGCTACCTCCACACAGCCATGTGTAACTCTTCTCCTGCTTGAAACAATCTTCAACATGCCACTCTTGTTAATGACTGAGATACCCCCTGATGGTGCTTAACATTTAATAGTGGTAGAGCTCCACGTTTGCCCAAACAACCTTTTCCATTTACCTTACCTCAAAGGCGTTCTAATTTTTCTTCAGAGACAGAAATCCTTTAAGCCCATTGTATCCTTAGGCTACAAATTTACTGAGATTTAGGTTTCCAATAAGAGCTCCAAGATGAATGCCACCTTCTCATTTATGAATCAATTTTTGCCCATCGGCTTTTCAGTGTTATTACTTTTGATTTTATTTTACATTCAAAGGAGAGAACATCAGAAATGCATACATACATACACACACAATGTTGGGATAAGGGGGGGAGAGGAAAAACTTAAATCAGAACCAAATAAAACATATGGCATTCTTCTCAAAATATTATGAATACAGGAATGTCAAAAAATGTGTAGCCACAGATACAGTAACCATGTTCAGGACTCTCGTTCTGATCATCAGCACTCACTACAAAGGCAAGCATGCTCTTTCTTAGTGTCATGAGCTATGTTTTTATACAACAGTTTTCAGCAGTTAAAGAAGCACTTTTCTTTTCTTGCACCACAATTCAACTGATGCTATCATCTGTCTTCAGTGGTTAGCATGTGTTTGTTCAATGAGGACAACACAGTATCTTGGAAAATTCTGTAAAGGAGTAGGACATGAAAAAGCTTTACTTGCCTAAACTAACTAAAAATCCAATGCAATTCATTTGGAGCTAAATTTCAAATAGGTGAAGAAATAAGTGGAATGGCTTAAACATAGTTACAAGAATCATGATTTTTAAATCAGTGACTTGTATATTCAGATTTATTTTAATGGTGTTTTGTTTGAATGAAACTAAATGAATGTTGAACTTCATGTAAAGCCCAACACACTACACAATTCTAATTGGGGAATTATGTCTTTATGGTCATGTATCAAGTCTAGATAAATTGTAATCCCATTTTAACTGCTTTCTGGGAGTCAGATACTATTTTTGCTCTATGGTTTAGAAGTAACCCATTTGAGGAATACAATGAAAATCAAAAGCTGGAATCAATCTTCTATCAGAAGTTAGCCTGCCATGGCAGAATTCTCCTAGGCTTCAGAAACATTCCCTGCAAAATAAGAATTATCATGCTAACCAGGGAGCATGTTTGCCAAATCCTGATGGTACTAGCTAATTAGAATTTTACCTGCATTTATGACAGCTGTTATATTACCTTTAGTTACATCATTATATCACAAGCAATTTTTTAAAAACAAGAACAGGTTAACTTGATGGCAAGGGAGGAATCTTCACAGTCCATAATTTATCTATAAAGCTAAAAAAACTGAGCAGAATCTTTCTGTAAGTGGGACATTTGGGAATCCACCTCTGAAGATTTTTTTGAAGAAATGGAAAGCATCTTTGGGTATAGCTAAACTATGATAGTAATGAAAACAACTGGAGTTCAGTATTATCTACATGAAAACTTAAAGGACACTCCTGATTAATGTGTGACTCAGGCCCAAGAGACTCTGCACAACTATTGAGACACTGACCCATGGGATGTACTACAATCAGTCAAGGCTCTCTTTTAGGCTCTCTTTTAACACCACAGAACCTGACACGCTGACCAATTTGTTCCATTTATGTCTTGCTCACTGCTAGGGATTTTTTCACAGCTGTATTCTATGGATTTCCTATTACACAGGCAGGTGGAAGTGATGTAAGCAATTGTGGGCTTACACTCCTAATTATTTCTTGTAGCCAGATTAGGAATAAAGGTGAAAAATAATCCAAGAAAACCAAACTAAAGCAAACCAAAAAACATCAAGAGTGTTGCTGCTTGCACTTGGAGATCAGGTTTTGCATACTAAACATCAGGAAAAGCCATTTTCAAAGGTTATCTGGACTCATGTTACATAGTTGACTACTCAGCCAAGTGAAAAATAGATCCAAAAAATGAAATAATAAAGCATCAGGGACAAAAGATCCACACACTATTTAGCAGAGAATGAGGCTTTCTATAATGGAAACATAAGCAGAGACTCTTACAGTACTTTGAAAAAATGATTGCAAGCAAAGCCTTGTGAAACATCAACGTATCCTGTGACAGCTGTTTACAAGTTTTCCTTTTAAGCTGTTCACAGTTGTATGTCAGAGCAGTAATTTTAGGGAAAAAAATAGAGATCTGAATGCTTTTCCAGATACAGGCATGCAATAAAAATACACTCACCTGAAAATAAATGATAATGGTATTTTTAGGTTAAAAAAAAGGTTTGTGTACTGCAAATTGAAAGACTAACCCCTGAGTTTTCTAAAATGCATTTTTCGGGTTTAGTTATACATTATTTAATACTCAGAATTCATTTTCATAGTTTCTGGATAAGCCATTCAGAATGGCAATGTATTACAGTTGAGAAGGATTTGAGGGAAATAGAACATAATACAAAGCACCCACAATATCTCCTGCTCCGCTTCCAAAAAAAAATCTGTAAGTATGAAAATCCAACATTTTTTGTTATGATAAAGCAAGGAAATGAAATTCTTACAGTAGTGTGTTTAAGACAAAGCTAGATTCAATTCAAAAAGGGGTACTGCTTCAGATAGCATTTGGCTTCTTAGTACTGGCTTATGACATTAATGAAGAACTTCCAAAAACTCTGGGAAGCAGTGTAAATGAGGTGAGTGATAGCACTGCACGGCCCATTTGGCACCTGTAAGAGCTTCTGTTGCACAAAGTGGATTGTCAGATTTTGTGCTTTTTCTTCCAAGGCTCCCTTTTACTTATACAGAAAACAAAACCTTATATTTTGGAAGTTTTATTTGAATGGTATGTTTACAAGCCCTGCAAGGAGATGAAATAGCAAACTGACTTAGACTCTCTACAGCTATTTCACAGAAGAAAACAGGAAAACAATCTGTGTGTAATAGTTTCTAGTTTCTTGCTGCTACCTCTCCCCTCTGACCATAATATAGATGAGACACAGCTGATTATCTCTGGGTTTATGACTACCATAATATTCTCTTGCCACTAAGGAAGCTTGCCTTCCTGGGTGGGAAACACAGAACAGTACAGCTATTTTAGGAGAGAGCTTGCTGTTCCACACAGGAAGATTTCGTTCAGAAGCAAAGATTTTAACAAAACAGGCGGAGAACAGTACTTCTTTCAGCATAAGTCTGTTCTGAAATCTTACACTTATGAAAGTTGCCCCAGTGACATGACAGAATCCTCTGAAATGCAAATATATATACATTCAAAACATCATTAGTTTCTCAAAACTTCATTAGGTATAATCAAGAAGAGTTATGACATCTTCTGCCAAAATTCCTCAGATATATCTGTATGGTAATGTCACAGAGTTAGTATCTGACAAATTTCTCTCATAGGTAAGCATGGCCTAAATACATTAGAGAAGATAAAACTAGAGAAGATTCAGGAAGATAAAACAGAAGCTGAGACACTGGGAATCTAGAAAGTAAAAATATATAGGATTGATTAAAACCTGGCCATAATGTTTTAACTGGGATCTTCACTGGTAAAGATGAGTATCTAGTATAGTATTTTTCCCTAAAGTCCGAGGCTATTTTCCTGATTTAAACTACCACTTGTGGTGTGTTGGCCTTGCCTGGCTACTAAATGCCTAACCAAGCCCTCTCTTACTGCTTGTCCTCAGCAGGACAGGAGAGAAAGTAAGATAAAACCACTTTTGGGTTGAGACTGAGATGAGAAGACTGATTAACAATTACCACCATGGGCAAAACAGGCAACACTTTGAGAAAATTCAATTTGTTGTCAATTAAAACAGAGCTGGGTGGTGAGAACAAAAGAAAAAAGAAACAAAAGCAGCACTTTACACTCACTCCCCTCTTTCTGAGGCTCAACTTCACTCTCTCATTCCTGACTTTGAATATACTTGCTCTGGTAATCCCTTCCTCATAGCTGCAGAGTAATCTCTGCTCCAATTCCTGGAACATCCCATTTCCCTCCTTCAGTGATCTGGGAGTTTGCAGTGATGTTTTTCCTATTTTTCCTCAGTTCTTACTGCCAGGCAGTGGTTTTTTACTGCAGGTGATGTTTTTTACCCTTTCTTAAGCATATTTTCTGCAATATGCCACCTCCTTGGTGGCAGGGCTCAGCCGTGCCCCCAGGTGGGTGGTCTGGAGAGAGATGGAACCAGCTGTGTCCAGCATGTGACACAGAGGTCACAAAGGTCACCAGGCAGCCGCCACTGCCAGTGCCAGGGCACCTGCACCCAATTCTTACCTATATAATCCTGGAAACCCACATCCAATATATATAAAAAGTGAAGAAAAAAAGGAGGTGAGCAATAAAAAATATTAGGTGGATAAGGTTGAAGAGTATGAGTGTTTAGCCGAATAAAATTGCACTCGTTTCCTTGCATAGAGCCAGCCTGTGCAATGGGGCAGGGACTCTTTCTGTTGAAGACAATTTTTCATATATTGTTCTAATTGTCAAGATTAAATGTGAAAGACGAAATATTTATCTTTTTCAAAATAAAGTTGAAACGCTTGAGCCATAAAGGTTAAAACAAGTTCATGGAACAATCACACAAACAATTTAAGACCATGATTTATTTAGCAGGTTCAGAGTGTTAATGAGCAAAACTGCTAATCAGTGCCCACAGATATTAAATAATAAATTCAACAGGTTGAAATGGGTATTTGTAGAGCAGCAAATGTTAGTCTAATGATTGAATTAATCTTAATGGAGAGAAATTCTTGCATTCCAAATTTGTTTACCACATAACATACTAATGAAGATAAAACTGGTGGGTCTTCTTTACCCTTGCAAATTAAGTGCTACTTGGGAAAAGTTGAAAGGGCATCAAGTGGTAAAGTTTTGTAAGAGTCACATGAAAAAATTGAGCAAACAAGAGACAGCAAGAGATAAGGTACTTGTTCTGTATTACACTTTGAATGGCTGAATATAAATTGCTGGATTAGTACAGTTTATCAAGGAACCTACTATGCAAAACAGATCTAGAAATAACCATGGGCTTCATAATTAGCCAGTCATTCTGGTGCTTCCTAAGCCCAGTTTTGTTGGCTGAGGAGGAAAATCTGTGTATGTCTGTGCACACCGGCTGGAAGTTCAGACCTCTGTGCTAATTAATGTGGTTGTTTTTTGGCTTTTTTTTCTGATCATCAAACAAATGTGCTTACAATGATAATTAAGGACAATTTTTGTAAAATATCTTGCCTGAAAAGAACCTTGGAGAAACAAATAGACAAACAAACTAACAACACTTCTAACAATTTTTTCTCCTTTAAAAATATTCAGTATCTCTTATGGGGTACAACCAACCCTTACAGTAGAAAGTGCTATTTTCAAATTACTCACAGTTTATCATTTTGATGTACAGATGAATGGCCCAGTTTGACAAACCTTTCACAAGGCAGATTATCAGCAAAGCTGATTCTCAACTACAGAAAGAAGTTTATTTCCAATTATTTATTGGGGGAATGGCTATATCTTGGTTTGCAGAAGTTGTTTTGGGTTTTTTTTTTGTTTGTTTGTTTGTTTTATTTTTTTTTTGACTGGTCATCTCTCAGCTATTTTAAATTGACACTTTGCTGAAATGTCATCCAGAGACATACACTTGGCTACACTGATTGACCCTTTTTGACTGTGATGGGCTAATTCAAATGATCAAAGCTGTTTAATACAAATCCATCAAAACAAAAGTAGTGCTAATGAGGTAGGCACAATACCCAAGTTTAGTCACATATGTGTTCCAGTGAAAAATAGATTTGTATTTTTTCATCTACCAAAATAATTTAAATAATTAAATTAAATTAAATTATTATTGGTAAAAGGCCTAGAAAAAAATCCTGTGAGGAGTGGCTGAAGGGCCTGGGGCTGTTCAGGAGAACCTGGAGAAGAGGAGGCTCAGGAGAGACCTTTCTACTCTCTACAACTGGAGGCTGTAGCCGGGTGGGGGTCGGTCTCTTCTTCCAGGCAATCAGTGACAGGACAATGCAGCAGTTTTGAGCTACACCAGGGGAGGTTTAGGCTGGACATTAGGAAGAAGTCCTTCACAGAAAGAGTGACTGAGCACCAGAATGGGCTGCCCAGGGAGGCAGTGGAGTCACCATCCCTGGAGGTGTTTAAGAAGAGACTGGACATGGCACTCAGTGCCATGGTTTAGTTGATGAGGTGGTGCTCAGTCTTAGGTTGGACTCGGTAACCTTGACTGTCTTTTCCAACCTGACTGATTTTGTGATTCTGTGAAATGATCTAATTACTTAATGTGGCTGAGGTGCAAGATCTGCCAAATCTACTTGAAAAAAAAACAAAAACAACACAACAAAATAGTATTTTGTCACCTTTTTACTTAGACTAAATACACTACTCTATGCCTGACGTGTTAAGGAGATTCGTTTGCATATCACATATTTTAATTTCAGATGCACTGAACAGAATGTATAGGACTTCTACACATTTGAGGAAGTAATACTGCATATGATTTTAAAAAGAAAATAAAAAACACCAAAACCCAGTTGCTAGCAGAAATATGCCATATGCAAATACTTCCTCAAAATCTTTCAGAGATTAGTGTTAATTGCTCTTAAGTAATTCATCTGGCATCTGGCACCACAAGTTTAACATCATTGGCTAGTCTAGACATGCTACTCCAATTTCATAGCCTCAACCTAGTTATATAGATTTTAATGGGCAACCAGGATAGAAAAGTAGAAGACTGCTGTCAGTGTACTGCCAGATTTGTGAGATGCCATATATCTTGTGGCAGAATACAACAGTAGGCTGGCATCTTGTAATAGGCAAACATTTGACAAGACCAAAAAGGAAGGAGGCTGAATTAAGCAATATAACACTCATCTGTACCCCTGGTTAAGCACTCTCTTTCTCAGTTTGGGTTGTTTTCCAAATTGTTCTGAAACTTCACAGTTTTCTGAAGACAGGCGTTCTTTCGTTCAAGTTTGTTCAGTTGACAGAATGATTCATGGACATTTTTGAGCCATAAATAAAAAAGCTTTCTAACTTTTGAGCAGCACAGAGCTGTTCTAAAATGTTTCAATATACATGGAAGCATTACCTACAACAATGTCAGTTCCACAGCACTCAATTTTTTCATTCACAATGCCTATGCTGTCGTGCATAATCTATCCAGCTGGTAGTTTACCTGACACCTTCCAAGCCATTCCTTTCTCTGCTGCCCCAATAACACTTGTTTAATTTCTCTCCTTTTCTCTCTCTATACTCTATAGCAAAAGAGAAACTATTGCAGTCGTGACTGCAATATTAGCAGTCACTTCTGGACTCACTGAGAAAGGCATTTTATCTTGTCACCAACCTAAACATATGGAATTCTAAACAAAGGACATGGGATATGGAGAGACATCAACATATAGTGCTACCAGGATTTATTCTTTCAAAGTTAATAAATAAACAAATAAATACATACAACAGTTCAACTAGATTAGACAAAATAGTAGAATATAGTTTTTGTCAAAAAAGCAAGCAAGGGGGAAATACTCAAGGTCACAGAAAATGCTCCTCCAAAAATGAAAGACTGTGGACCATAAGTCTCTTTTGTACTAAAATGTCTTCCAAATGATTAAATTGCATATTCTTAAGTGGTTCTTTAAATTTTATTGTGCTCTTATAAGGATTTTAAAAAATATATTCATGCATGTTCTTGTGGATCACCCTTCAGCCCAAAAGAGAAAAAAGCACGTAAAGCAACTTACTGTTTGGATTCCAATACTCTTCACTACTTTTTGCTTAACCAGACTCATTCCCCTCTTTTGGCAGGACATCTTCTGCCATTTACACAGATTAGGTCAAAAATGCTGTCTGACTTTCAGGATAGAAAGTATTATTTTGTTTTTTTTAACAGCAAAGTACTTTGTTTTATTGGAAGGCATAGCTCACAGGCTAGGGACTGAAGTGTGCATAGTGTATAATTGAGGTTAAAAACCCACAGAATCATAGAACCATATAATAGAATATTCTATAATATGGCCCAAGGACCATTCAAGTTCAACTCCTGTCCCTGCACATGACAACTCCAAGAGTCACACCATGTCCCTGAAAACATTGTCTAAATGATTTTTTAACTCAGACGGGCTTGGTGCTGTGACCACTTCCCTGACGTGCCTATTCCAGCTTTATGTCATTTGTTTGAGTCCTGTCACTGGTCAAGAGAGTGACAAGATTGGTACCTGCCCCTCTGCTTCTGGTCATGAAGTTGTAACTGCAATGAGGTCTCCCCTCAGTCACCTCTTCTCCAGGCTGAACAAAGTGACCTCAGCCACTCCTCATATGAGGAATTTCCCTGTAGACACTTCCCCATCCTCGTGTCCTTAAAGAGGCTATTTTAGGAGGCTTAGGAGGAGACTTTGAGGTTTCTCAAACATGAACTGGGCAGGCATCCTATGCCTAAGACAGCAGTCCAGATAGGCAGAAACAGAGCATGTGAACATAGCCAGAATTTCTTGAGAATGTGGCCATGAGAATCTGGTAAGGCTGCAGAGGGTATTAACAGAACATAACCACTGATGCATCAGCTTATTTTTAATGATGTTCGTCTTTAAAATCAGTCATGCTGTCTCTTTAAATGCTGAAGGGAAGCTGGGTAGACAAAGGTCAGCATCATTAACATCTAGATTGTCTGAATATCGCTGTACCCTAGCGGAAAGTGTTATATCTATGCATGTCTGTATGCACAGATATGCACATATTTATCTATTACAGCTGTCACAGTGACCTATATTCATCTATAGCATATGTTAGATATTTTCAGTATTCTGCAAAATGTATAATTAATATGTCTCCAAACAGTCTAGCTGCTCATGCAAGAGGGATTCATATTACTAAGTGCCTATTTTACAACTGGAAATATATGATTTCCATTCATAATGAAGTAATAATGGACAAGCATAGATGAAAAATTAATAAATAAATATTAAAACCTGGAGTAATGGCACAAAGCAGCTACCTTATACAATTCCTTTTCATTTCTCATTAAAAGAAATATATGAACTGTGAAACTATAATTCAAACAACCAATCCATTATGGTGTGGATGATTATTTTTAAGTCATTTAGTTTCTCTTCTGAATGATCCAAGGAATCTGCACTTAAATCAGCTGAAAAAGGCAGCAGTGCAGGGAAATTTTTGATTACACTTTTAATTTCACAAACTAACCTACAAATGACTTTAAAATTGCTGGTAACACTACAGTGTTACTAACCACCTACACATTTTTATTGAAAGAGTGTAGCTACAATCCATTAGTTAATGACTATGCAGTGCTTGCCAGATCACATTCACACTCACAACAACTGTAAGTGCCAGGGTTTCAAGGGCCTTGGAATAACACCACCAATTAAAACCAGCCTCTTTTGTTACATTTTTGCAAAACCAATACATTTTTTAAAAAAGAAGAAAACCCCAAAACACTCAAATTGTATTGGCTTCTCTAGTGAAAATAAAATCAATTTTGTATGCCTTTGCTGTGTTACAGTGTAAGTCTTTGGCAATATTGAAATATGTGCTTGCATATTTTAAGTACATTTTAAATAGCAATGATTTAACATGTTTTTACTAATGAATTGCTTTCCCTTAAATTCAGAGGCTGACCACTGCTTTTTAATAAAACAGTATTTTTTAATATTCAGTAAAAGTTAAACATCAAAACTGGTCAATTACTCCATTACACTCTCTTGTCGGTCATATATATTTTTACAAAGGAAAAAATGAAGGATGTGTAAAGTGATAAACATCACACCATTCGCAAGCTCTTGGATTATAAAATATGCAATTATTATAAAGTTGAGAAGGTTTTTACTTTTTCCCAGTTATTTTAGATAAATGAATCATTTATAACTGATGTTTTTATTCGATATGAGTATGTCTTCAATAGTTATCTCTGTGACACTATTTCACAAATGCAGATAAGGAATAGAGTAGTTCAGTACAGTAAAGAAAAACTGAAAGAATGAAGTTATTCTATCTTTCTCAATGAACTTAAACACTTTCTTTAGATCTTGAAGACAACACATATCTGATTTAAAAGAGTAGCATATCACCAAGTGAGCAAAAATAATCCTTCCCCTAAATGGTAGGCACATAGAATTTTATTTCAAGTTTTGTATTGAAAATGACATTTTTGTGTGGTTTTCAGAATGAAGAACTTAAGAATCATCATAAATATGCTGGGAATATTTGAGCATGAAGTACTTAGATGAAAGTTCAGTAATGCAGATTTGTTTAAAATAATAGGTGAGTTGTTTCATGTAGAAATAACTACATCTTACTAAATAGTAAGTCTGCATTAACTTGCAGGAGTGTACTTCTGACATGAATCTCCTAATCACCTCCACTTGACATACTTGTTGGACTTTTTGGAGCACAAGGATGGGATTCCTTTGGAGTGGAATGAAACCAGGATAATCTTTCAGCAACTAATGGACATTCAGCCTGTGGACCACAAAAGTCCAGAGCAACTGCCACGGAAGTATACACAGTAAACTCTGTGTTCTCAGCACCAGTTGCTTCACATCCAAATGTGTTCCTACTCGGCTGTGTTATATTTCATCACGGAGATACAAACACTGATAAAGGTATAAAAATTATATATAGGTATACACAAGAAAATATTTTTCTACTTTCTCACAAAGGTGTCCAGATGTTACTAAATAAACTGTTTTTGTCGGTTTTTTGGTTGATTTTTGTTTGTTTTGTTGGGGGTTTTTTGCTTGTTTGTTTTTTGGGGCATGGGTTTTGTGCTCAGGCAGCATGGGGTTCATACTGAAAAGCTTTTTGCCAAAGCTGCAAAATTTGCAAACTGTCCTGGACAATTTAAGATTGATTTATGTCTTTATCTATTTGTTTGTTTCAAGAAGGGAAAAACTCCAAAGTTTTAAAATGTTTTGGAAAATATTTTTTATATATTTTTCTTTCCTTGCCACAGGTAAATATGTCTTAAGTTTAGTTGTTTATGTTGCTACCTTGTCTAGATGGATTCTCTGTAGCACACATGCCTTCACCTTACAACCACAGAATAAAGACATTTAACATGTGATGAACAGTGAAAAAAGTTAAGTATTCTACTATTATTTTCCTTCTCCTTACTTATCTTAACATATAGTTACCTGGATTACTATGAAAGGGGATAAAGCATTACACTAAGAAATTATTCAACTCTTATTCCTATTTCTAGAAGGCTTACTTTTGTGGGTTTTAAACTGCAAATATAATTCCCTATTTTTTTTCTCATCTACTTGATTAATCTTTCCTCCCCCTTCTCCTCCTGTTGAAGACAAACAGAGCAAGTGTATATACAAAACCATAAAACATTCCTTGGGAAGACAAATATTTGAAAGAAAACAGAATATTCATTACCTACATAATATAATTTTCAAATTTTATTCAGAGAACTTCCCTTTTTATGCATGGATTTGTCCTTAGGGAAAAAAAAAAAGAAAAAAACAAACATAAAATCTGAGAAAAAGAAAAAGATAAATTCATGAGATAAGCATAATAAAATTAACACCTAGTTTCTGGACAAGTCTAGGTCAGACCTGAAGACACTTATGCATAAGATTATTTCTTAAGATAGCGCACTTTTTCTTTCAAAATATTACATTTCCATTCCAGAAAGTGAAACTTATTAAGATATTTCCTTTAAGGATGGAACTCCTGGACTCCATGAAGGTAACATATGGATATTCTTAAAGAGACACTCTAAATGCATCGTCTGCACTTCAAGACATGCTAATTTTCAAAATGGCATGAGACTTATAATACTTTCCAGTCAATATTTGGTGATTGTTTGGAGGAAGGAAAACTGATCTGAGAACAGAAATTATTTTTAGAAGTCTTTCCTTAGAATCTTAGAATTGTGCTTTTAAAAGGTAGGCTGTTTTAATTTCAGTAATAACAAAAAAAAAAAAAAAAAAAAAAAAAAAAAAAAAAAAAAAAAAAAAAGAAGGAAGGTATGGAATTGATATTTTTTATGTAATTAGTACTGTCAAAATGAGGCATGAAAATTAAAAATGCCCTTCTCTTTTGAAAAGTGTTATGTGCAAATAGATAAGACAAACTGATAAATCTCCCAAAAGACAAGAGTATTCCCTTAGCAACAAGAACAGCTAAGATTCATCTCACACAAAAGGTTGGATTTGTGGGAATCAGCTAAATTTAGGTGTCTGAGCTTCCTCTATACACAATGTCAATCCAGTCAAAATAGTTTGGAAAACTATGCCTCTCACATTAAAGTAGACACATCTACTACACATCATTCATCAGACCCAACTGACTGGGTCTCTAGTCTTAATTATGATGATTGAGGTCCGCACCGACTACACCTGGGTCTCGGATCTCACACATGGCACCTGCACTCACAGCTTTTTGAATGAATCTCAACCTAAACCTCACTTCTCCTGTCTAACCATCAGCAACGCCAGGTTAGAAATATCCTGGGGTGCCCAAGCTGTTCAGATGTGGATGTCAAACAGGAAAGAAGGGAGTGCAACTAGCAAGAAGTAGGTATTCAACCAAATGCCGATATATTATTTATATAACTCAAATTATTTGAGTCCTATGCATATAAATTACAGAGCTAAATTTAATCCAAAATGTCTTTGTGTGAATTTGGTGTTTGAACTCCTATTACACTCAACAGAAATATGGTGCATGGACTTTAGAGTGAAATTTTAGCAAACCTAGGTTTAAGTTCCTAGTTTAAATGAAAGTTTTTGTGCTCAGTAAATTCAAAAGGGAGCTTAGACACTTACTATAAAGTTTTAGATTTCTGCATGTAAGCACCCAGAGTATATAACATGAAGCTGAGTTCATCATTAATTTCTGAAAATAACAGGGGTATTACTTTCTACAGCCTTCATTCATGATCTATGGTGGGATAAAGGCATTTCTTTACAAGATTTGCTTGACCCATTTAAGACATTTACCTCAGGAGCTAAACTGGAGAAGAAATGAGTAACCTGGATAGTACCTATTTGTGTTTGATTTCTGTACTGTGTACAGTACTACACCAGATATCCTGCCATAAATTTACAAGTTTATGCTTCATTTGCCTTAGAGAATACAGATTTTTCTTTCCTTTTTTTTTTCTTCGCCTCTGTATTGCACAGTCTATGCAAGACAAATTTAATTAATTTATAGGATTTCAGAATCATAGAGTAGTTAAGCTTGGAAGGGAAGTCTGGAGAGGGTTTAGTCACACCTTCCTGCTCAACTCAGGGAGTTACCATGACTCAGCTAGAGAAATGTCTTGTTGGATTTTCAAAATATCCACGAAGATTCCACAATCTCTCTTGGAAACTATTGTTCCGATAGCAAGAAAATGTAGTGAGATTTTCCTTATGTTTAAAGAATATTTCCCTGTATTTCAGTTTGTGCCCAGTGTCCCTTCTTTGATTTGGTACACTACTGAGAAAAGTCTGGCTCTCTATTCTCCTTCCTGCACCACACCAGGTATTTGCACAAATTAATTAGATCCTTCCTAAGCCTTTCCCTCCTCCAGGATGAACAGTCACAGTTCTCTCAGCACCTCCATGTGACAGATGCTCTAATACCTTAATAATCTTTGTGGCCCTTTTCTGGACTTAGTCCATATTTCCATTTCCCTTCCATACTGGAAAAACCAGGCCTGGACTTGGCACTTCAAATGTGTCTCACCAGTGCTGAGTAGAGAGAAAGGATCTTTCCCATCAGCTTGCTGACAACACCTCTTCTATTTCAGTTCAGGAGACTGATTTCTTTCTTTCTGTGTCTTTCTGGCTCGTGGCTAATCTGCTATCCACCAGGACTCCCAGTTCTCTCACTGCAAAGCTGTTTTCTAGCTGTCAGGCCCAAGTTTGTGAGGATGCAATGAGGTTATTCTTCCTACATTAAGTTATTCCTTTCATTGTAGCCATCAACAATTCTAAGTCTACTTAAAATTTGTAACCACTTAAATGCTGATATTAACAATGCCATGCTAAATTCAACACTTTATTCTCACAAATATAATCTTTCTTTTGTCAACTTGCCATTGGGAATAGGAGTTGCACTGCTAAGACTGCATTTACCCATTAGTAAAAATATGTAACACTGAGGAATTAGTTGTAATATCAAGCTAACAAGGAGTCACAGCTGGCAACAATAACTTTCACTGAATTTCAGAAATAGCAACCTCAAAAATATCAAACAAATATTTGTCATAATAATACTATCACACCCTTAAAAGGTGAATTGTGTCAAATACAATTAGGTGATAGAGCACCTAGAATGCTAATAAAATGTGTCTAATATATTTCATTATGATTAATGACATATGTGTTCAGTTCTGCTTTTGACTTTAATTTCCAATGCAAATTTTTAAATAATAAAAAAATCTGTTGCTGTTCTATTGCTAAGAAGTACTGTTAAACAGCATGTTCATGAGCCAGGAAAAATAAAAAACAACTCTGGTCAAAACAATGACTGGTAAAGAAAAAAACTGATTTTAAAACTCTGCAATTTAGAAGATTTATGTTTTATTTTTCTTGTTCTGAATATGTATATATATATTTTTACTGGACAGACATTGAACCAGTATTAAAATACAGAGAGGAAAAAAGTGCTCAAGAACAAAATGTTGCAATATTCAAAATACTACTACAAATTAACCAGTGTATTACAGATTCAAGAAGACTTAAGCACTCCATCTGAACTATGGACACCAAAAACCTCTTTTATCAAATAAAAAGATGATTCAGTTGAAGTCAGTAAACAATGTAGTACTATTTCCTCTGTCACTGAAGATCATTAAATCAAGATATCATTCTTTAACATATGCTGTAGATACCAGCAGAAGACACATGCTTTTTTAGGTTATTGGCTAGGATTTCTGATCTGTATTGTGCAGGCTGCTGTACTAGACAAAACAGTCCCTTGGGCCTCCAAATACCTTTGCACTTCTGGAAGTCACAGATTTCACATTGACAAAGGATGGTACAGTCACGCAGACAAGAGGTAGAAACTGAAAATAAATGCTTTCAGACTGAGAATACAACACCAGCTTTAATATTCTGGTGGGTCAACCTTGGCTGCTGCCAGGTGCTCACCAAGCTGCTCTATCACTCCCCCTTCTCAGCAAGAAGGGAAGAAAATGAGATGAAGAAGCTCATGGGCTGAGATAAGGACAGGGAGATCACTCACCAGTTACCATCACTGGCAGAACTGACTCAGCCTGGGGAAAATAAATTTAATTTATCATCAATAAAAACACAAGAAGGATTGTGAGAAACAAGAAAAACAAAACTAAAAACACCTTTCCCACTACGCAACCCTTCCTTCTTCCCAGGCTCAAATTTATTTTTTGTACCCTCCTCTTCTGACTCCTCCCCACCTTGCCCCTGCCACTAAGTGGTGTTAAGGGATATGAAATGGGAGTTGCAACCAGTCAGTAAAACTTGATATCTGCTGCTCCTTCCTCATCATACTCTTACCCTGGCCAGCATGGGGTCTTTTCCAAGCAATACATGGGTCCCTTCCACAGGGTGTGAGCCTTCAAGACAAGACTGCTCCAGAGTGGGTTCCCCAGGGGCCACAGTTCTTGCTCCTGCATGTGCCCTTCATGGACTGCAGCTTCCTTCAGGGGGACCATACCTACCTGCTCCAGGGTGGGGTTCTGCCCACGCTGCTGGGGGCACCACCTTCTCCACAAGCTGAGAGGGAATCTACTTGGTGTCTGAAGTGTGCTCTCTACCTCCTTCTTCATGGACCTTAGTGTCTGCAGGTTTGTTTCTCTCCTTCCCCCCAGCTGCTGTGCAGCTTTGGGCAGCAATGAATCTGTTTTAGAGCCACTGGGAACTGGCTCTGCCAAACACAGGGGGAAGCCTCTGCTGTCTTCTCAAAGAGGCACCCTCTGCAACCCCCCTCCCCACAACCTTGCCATGTAAACCCATATAAGACATGTAATCAAACACCAATGGAAATAAGTCACTGGACTATTTTATCAGTGGAATATTTTAAAACCTCAGTTTGATTTAAGGAAAGTTGTGTGAAACACTAAGCATTGTGCTATGGTAGAGGTTTGACTGAATAATGGTATCACTTTGAAACTTTAAAAAGTCTATGAATGTCTGCAGTAGATCTGGGCTTGCTGTAATAGGAAGAAAAGCCTTGTGAGTAGAAAACACTTACAGGAGAAAAATTACTCTTAATTCCTTAAGTCCCTTGTTTTAACTTGGCAAAAGCATCTGAGCTTTTAAACTGTCCTGGGCATCATCAGTGATGGCAGCCAAAGGCACCAGCTTTCACCTCATGTGCAAGCTTCCCTTTCCTTTAATCCTCTAACCCTTCTCATAGTCCCCCTGCCCCATGTAGCCTTTTCATCTCACTGCTGAGGAACTCCAAGTGCTCTTCTCGGGCAACAGCAGCTAGGAAGTTTTGGAAAGTTAGCTGTTCCTCTTGGAGAAGCAATGAGACAAGTTCCCCTCCTACTGCTCATTCAATGGTTATGGCCTCCTGATTTACACTCCAATTAGCTTTGGTGTGTGGAGGAAAAGAGAGTAGAATAAGAACAGATGTAGCACAGTGGCTTTTCTAAACCGAGACAATTTTTAAATCCTCACTGCAATGAGTAATCAAAGACATGTAAAGAGTCAAAGAGATGTAAAGAGATAGCAATATTCCTATGACTCTCAGACTTTATTTACCTTTTTAAAGTCATAAGTGCAGGGGCTAAGATTTAATTCAGACTTCAGATTATTTTATAGCTCTTCTGTAGGCTAATTCACCAACCTGACTCCAGTTTTTCTTACTCCTGCTTGCCTGTAGCTAAATGTGACAGTGTTAGATTCTGTGTGAGGTATGAACTTGTGTTTAATGAAATGGAGGATATTACTCCAAGGCAAATCTTCCTATTTTAGTTCTCATAGTCTCATATGAAAACACAAGAATAACTATGGACAGCAAATTACCTAGATCTAGGCATTAATACAGTAGCATTTCTTTCTACACTTTAGGCTGTTTAGCTCTGGACTACTCCAGTATTGCCAAATAAACTTTGGAGGCAGCAAAATGAAAGACAGGATTAAGCACAGGGTATGCCCTCAAGGTTAAACCATCATCACCCACTGGGTGTAATGATAGTGACACTGTAAAACCAAAGCTCTTTGCAGAAGAGGCTTAGCTTCTCCACATGGGACACTATCATGTGACCAAGTGTAATACAAAGCAGTCTTGCCATTACTCTGAACTTTAATCATAATTAAGCCACTGCCACAGAGATATTCCTACTTATTACTGGAATTAGAGTACCATTTAACACTCCTGACATTACTTGACTAAACTGCCATAGTATTAGGTTTATTAAAATGTGTGAACTCAGGTATTTATCAGCCAAATTTACCCACACGCTTTTCATTGTACTGAAAATAAAAAAGCTATCCACAAAAATTATTATTGAAAGACAACATTATAACATTACTCCAAAACATACGGAATTGCTTTGAAAGTAACATAGGACATAACAGAATATTCTTTTTAATTTTACTAAATGAAAACATGATCTTGAAACTGGTGGGCGTGTTACAATTTTTCCTACAGCTCCATGTTTTTATAAAGCTATTACTTTGTTGATATATATTGATACTACTTATTAATGAAATGTAGACATTAGGCAAACATTTACTTAGTAAACATGTATCAGAAGACATAAATATTATATTTCTGTCTGGTTTTAAACTGTTGGAATTATTGCATAGATTCATCAACACTATGCAGTAGGCTTTCTCCCTAGAGCAGTTCTAACACTTCACTAAATATATGCTATTCCTCTTTATCTCTTTGAAGAAAAATGAATCACATCCACAGCTTGCAGCTATCAAAATGTGATTTATCAAGCATTTTCATGAAAATGAATTTTTCCCTTTCTTTACACTAGGAGGCACATTTTTACTTTGTACAGTTCTATTGCACAGCTCTGCTGCATGCAACTTTTAGATAAGTTAACAATTCCAGTCCAAATTTAAGTCCCTGACAACCTTTACTAAACCACAGTGAAAGAAGAATTCTTCACTAATAAGGTGGATTGTTTTGCCACGCTGATGAAAACCACACTTATACTAGTGAAAAATAACAGTCTGTACCCAAATGCTGGAAAACAAAAGCACAGGGGTTTTTTTAAGCAATACCTCAATACCTGAATAAATAATTCACATTAAAATACATCAGAGAGCTGTACAGTTTTAATGCAACTAATGATAAAGATGTTTGTGTTAAAAGTACACTTCCTGATATGCACA
This sequence comes from Dicaeum eximium, assembly GCA_013396995.1. Classification (NCBI taxonomy): domain Eukaryota; kingdom Metazoa; phylum Chordata; class Aves; order Passeriformes; family Dicaeidae; genus Dicaeum; species Dicaeum eximium. Next base: position 301,992 of record VWZP01008548.1, read on the forward strand.
TTTGAAACCATTAGAAAACAGGAATTATGGTAATGAAAGATGTTTTAAAGTAGTATAAGTCAATTCAATTTTACTCTGACCTTTTTTTTTTACATCCTAAAAAAATTGGAATGTTTTCTAAATTCTTATCTGATATGCTAAAAGGTAAAGAACTTGGAATGTATTCCTTTTTATAGGAATCAAGTGTATCAAACTACAAATGAGACAAAGATGAACTATAAGGAGTTGCAATTGACAGGTTAACATCAAACTCCTCTGACCATCAATAATACTGATCAATTAACAATAGGGAAATGAAAAATATATCTTAGCAAAATGAATACAACCCTCAAAATAAAAGACCTAAATAAATAAGACAGGTTTCAGTGATGCAAACCAAATTTGGACTTATATATCATTATAAAAAACTTCATATTTGTGTCTTGTTGCCTTTCTCTCATAGCCACAGTGACAGCATGTGGCTGACAATACTAATATTTGGCTTCTCTCTTCATTTCAGTTTCACCCCGTGTGAGAGATTTCTGTTTTCAGATTAGCTAGATGAATGTTCCCTCACTGTGTATGTTTATTTCATTAAATCATGTAATTGTAGTTCTTGTGTCTCTGTAGAAGCTAATGACTGCAAATAAATATGGCAGTAAGGTTTCTCATACTTTTGTGTAAAAAGTTAGCAAGAATTTTAGCACATTTCCGCCCCCCCCCCACTATTTCAGGATTTGAAGACCTGAGCCTTGGTCACTCTTCAAATATAATTAAAATAGCAACATTATGTTGGGGAACAATGGCTGTATTTTTATTCACGTAACTTCGCAGTGTACAGTAATAACCCACACAATTCACTGAGCATTAAAGTCATTAACCAAAATTGCTCTCAGCATGAGGCAAGGACTTTACTATCAAGATTAACATCACATTCTCATGAGCTGAAGCAAAGTTTTACTTAGAATGAACTTTCATAAAAATACAGTTGAACAAATCTGCATCTTTGATGTAGAGGTCATTTGCAAACATTCCCAAAACCACTGTTCTTTCTCTTCACTTGAAGCATTTAGAATAAAAAATATCGTTATGCAACATTTATCATCCAAAACTGGTAGCAGTACATGTACATAATACTACAGCTCTACACTAGGACTTTCTTCCTTACTTTATAGTTGTATCTTTTACCTTAGCATGTCCCAAGTATTTTCATAACCAGTAATCCCTTAAACAGCCACTTAAACAAAACTACCTCTACAGTTAAATACAGCTAGGGAACATTTCACTGCAATAGAACTAGAAATTCAGCTCAGGAGTGTCAAGGAATACAATGTTCAAATGATACTACATTGGTTATTTTAACCATAAACATATGTAAATACCCACAAAGTAACTTTGGCCAATACCAGACAGCATTTTTCTCTTCTGGAAATTGTCACAGGATCTTCAGTAACCATAAGCTGCTTTAAACCTTATTTCACATCTCATTCTTGTACCTACAGTAGCAAAATAACTTTTGATACAGTGTTTAGGCAATAGCTTACTGAATAAAATATAGAAGTGAAATCCATCTAATGAACAACACGATTCCCATCCTGGCCTGGATTTTTCTAGGAAAATTTCTGTCACAGTACTGACCATATAATTCCTTTCTTAGTTTGTGAGATTTGATGAGATATAGAGTGTACTGTTTCAATGTCTAGTAAAAAGCAAAACAACCCTTACTTCAATACTTCACTAATAGTAGAGCTTGATGGTTAGATTTTCATAAATATGACACAAATTTAACATCCCTAAGGTTAAATTAGGTGTAACCACAAACATATTAAAACTTTTCATATAGCTTTTAAGAACACTTAGTCATTCTGACTAATCTTCTATTGGTGTCTATATTAGGTATGAATAGATGATCATGATTAATATACTGTGTTTGCACAATGGGTTTAACACACAATTTCCAAACCTGCACTTTTAATAACTTGCTCTGAAGTTTACTAAGCCCTTTTTCCCTAACTCTCCTGGAGGACTTTTATGCTGCTTTTTGAAGAAATGCACAATTCAGAGTCTGTGAAGCCAATGTGACAGTGCCAACATGCAATGCTGCCTTAAAAACTCCTCTCTGATGTTAAATCTTTCACAAGTCTCATACGCGGTCAGAGAATTAACCAGATAATTCCACTTAAGCTCCTCGCTTTCTTAAGCAGACATATGTTCTTGCTCCAGAGTCATTCCATTCATAGTTGCTATTCTTTTATCATTCTTTGTATTTGTACAGATTAAGGATTTAACATCATAGTTCCAAAAACATTTCTGTTTTGGTAAAGAAAATAAAATGTAGGTGTTATATCCAGGAGAGAAAAAAAAATGGAAAACAGAGGAAAAGAAACCAGAATGCAACTCTCAGTAAAACATTTCAGATTGTTTCTTTGTAGAGTTTGATGCAACACAACCCCTTGGTCTTCCTATATACATATGAGAAAAATATTTCCAAAGTCAATATTCCACAGTTCACGTTGTCATCTGGCATGATGTAAATGTCATCATTCAGATCCAACTCTGCCCAATTGAGGAGATGGACCTTAATATTGTTCATCAGATCCCAAGGCCACCTTCTCTCCTGGTTTGTACAGGCCAAGTGACAACTTAATCATCTATACAAAAGGGAGAAATGCCAAAGACAGAAACTATTTCTTATTTCCATACTCCTGGATGCAAGAGAACTCAGGTTCAATTACCTTCCAAGAGCACAGATAAGACTTTTAACCTTTGTCTCCACATTCTAGACAAAAACCAAGAAGCTTAAGACCAGTGCTACTTCTCCCTCCCTGTTTTCAGCATGTCTAAGTCTCCACATTCCATACTGCAATGTTAAAATACTAGTCACACTATTGGTTAAGATCTTGCTTCAGTTTTTAGTGCTCTCACAAAAACACAGCAATAATGTAAATGTATTATAGAGTAGGAAAGAAGAGAAAGGCAGAAGCTCCCAAATCAAATAGTTAATCCTTAATATTTGTATGAAAACCTGTATCTGACAGTTCCAATACATCATGCCACTCCAAGTTAACAAAGAAACCCTGTGATTCTTAATGTTAGAAGGGGGAATTGTAATGGTGTTAAGAAATTTGGGTTCTTTCAACTTTTCAGTGCTTCACTGATTTACTGACTTTGTTAGTCTAAAAGACAGTGCAATCTCCACGTCCTTGAACTTAAACTGATATTTAGAATGACTTTCCTAAAACAAAGTCTAAAGCTAAATAGCTACAGCACTGCAAACATCAGGAATAACTTGCTACCTTGTAGGACATCCTTCTCCACTGCTGTCATTACTTACTGTGTAATTAGTATGAAGCCATTTATTCTACTGGATGTACTTTTCTTTCCACAGTCAAATTACAACATGAGGCACTTCAGGCAAACTACATTATTTCCAAACAATCCTTATGAGCTAATATGATCAAATTCACTCACGTACTTAAAAACATCTCTACCATTGCAAAGCTCAAAGGGATGAAAAAGAAAGCAACCAAGTTAGCAAAGCAACTCAGATAAGCAGAGCCGTGGTGGCGACTCACCCGAGTTGGGGTCAGAATTGCCGTCAGCTTCAGTCCTCTTGTCCGGTGAAGCCTGGTCGTAGAATTCGTCCTGCGGCTGAACCAGAGGGAGAGGGTGTGAGATCAGGGTTCCACCACCCACTGGCTCGTGGTCTCCCAGACCACTGTCACTGCAGCTTTCCTGGGAGCCATCGGGGAGGTGAAATGTAACACGGCGCTGGGACTACAAAGAAGAGCACAGGACAAACTGATTAGTGCTCTTCTTTTCAGTTCTCTTGACTATTTTTTTTTTTTTACTTTTGACATACAAATAGATCCCTGGCAATGCTTATGAAGCAATTGCTATTATGTTTGCTTGCTGTTTGTTTGTGGTTTGGTTTGTCTTTTCTTTTTTGTGGGGGGGCCTTGCTTTTAGGTGGGAAACTGGGAGATGGGAGAGCCAAATTTCAAAGGTCTATCTGTGCTCATCTGTAAACTTCTTCTAAGAAATTGATCAGAGGAAAATTAGGTATACTTCTCATAATTTTCAAAACATCATCTATTAAAAAAACCTCTCTTTGAGAAGCAGAAACCATTACAAACTATGTTATGAAAAGCAAATGACATCTGAAAATGTAATAAGTATATATTTCTCAGGTTAAAAACTGTATTATCATTATTCATCCACAAAGCTAAACAGACCCATAAAAATAGTTGTCATCTTTCAGAAATAGTAGCATGAATACATAGATATCTATAAGTATATTTAACTGATAGCAGTCATGTACCTAAAATGGATAATTAGGATTGATAACATATGTGTGAATTCACAGTGTTCAGCAAAGAATCCCAAAATGCAATGACAGAATAAACAATATCAATTTAGTAAGAGAAATAAAAATAAACCAGCGCAGAGTTTGTACAAAAAACCACGGGGATTGAGAGGCAGAATTACACATTTTACTGAACTTCTTAAAAAAATAAACCTGTAGCCATCTCAAAAGGAAAAAAAACAAACTTCAGTGTACATTTAGATTAGTTAACCATTATTGATTTTGAAGCTCTCTCATCTGAAGAAATAATCTGAGTTTTGAATTATGGCCATAGAATGATACAGTGATTCCCCAAGAGCTTCAGAGCTGATAGCACCGCTGCAAATTGTTTAGCAACCATGACTGCTGGATTCATGAAAGGAATATTACAGGTCTTCATGGATCAAAATACTGCATCTTTGAAGGATCAGAAGCAACTAGTTTAAGAGCATCTCAAGAGAGTGGTTGAATTAAGTTAAGCACATCTTTCCACGAAAAATATTTGGCAGCTTCAGTGGTCTGGTTTGCTAGATTAATTTAGGATAAAGTAGAGATTCACAAAGTTTGTCTTAAACATAGCAACTGTTTAGTTTAATGGTTATTTCTTATCAATATTAGCAATCTGAAATTTATGGGGTATATCTAAGCTAATGATTCAAGATTTCTACAGAGCCAGAAGAGAAAGAAACATTAGGAAAATACTACAACAGATATCTTCCACTAGTTGACACTTTTTAAAGTAGTTAACATCAGGTGTCCTGTATCCATCCTGAAACAGCATCAAGCCCTAACTTTCCTTTTTTTTCTCCCCTCCTCTTTTTCATTTTTCTTTGAAGAGAAAACCTCAAGTTAATAGTACTAACTGTATGCTTACTTATTAAAGACTATTTGTTAATGGTAATTGCTACCATTTAATATGATGATCAATATAATCTACCAGGTTTCTTTTTATTAATCTCCTTTGGGTGGATATAGTTGATTAAGTCAACTTTAGATTACTGTGTTATTCAGTATAGAAAAAAAATGTAATACTATTTGCTCTTGGCTGTGATTTTTTAATTAGTATTTTGCTTTTAAGTTCCTTTTCTAGCTTTAGGATTAGAATCCAGCTATTTGGTCCAGAAAACCAAATAGATCCTCTGAGTCATTGGATGTATTCATTACATCAACAGAGAAGCTGCCTCTATATATGTCACTAAGAAAAACTTCAGCTCACAATTTGTTACTTTTTCTTACAACTTTTTTGTTCTGGAACTAACACCCTGAATAGTTTTTAATTGCTATTATATAATTGCAATATTCAATTGCTATTTAATTAACTGCTATCCCAGTCTTCCCCTTCAATATGAGCACAATAGAAATGAAGCTAACTACACAACTCAAAATCTTCTTTTTCTGCAACTACTTTCAGAAAGATAAATTTGGATAATTTTTCCAAACTAAGAATTTATGTCACTAGTAAAGCCAGCAAGTGGCAAACTTTGGTGGTGCATCCCCCTAGCCCCCCCCCTTTCCCAGGTCTCTCTATGATCTGAGGAACAGAGATTGCTTTCATTTGTTTTAAACCTAAAAAACTCTATAAGAAGACATGAATGACTGAGAAAAGTAAGCCCTAAATTAGGGGAGGAGATGACAAATTAAGTTTTAGGATCTGCAAAATAATAAAACCCCCATAACTAATTATCCACCTAAATAAACGTAAGAATACATAATTATAAAAATGTCCTATTTCATGAGTTATGTAGTAAAAGTACTGATCTTGGGTAACAAAAATTCCTCATGCTAGCCAAAATCTCCTCCGACTCCATGCTGACAATGACAGGGACCACTTAGCCAGTAAAATGACACAGGCCCAACACTTATACTGGCAGCTTCTTCGCTGATAGTACTATTAATTTTTAAATCCATACTTTAAATGATGAGAGATAAGTATGTTGTCTTGCCTTTCTGAGCAACTGTAGCAGGGTGATCTGCTTTGGAATGTGGTTGACTCAAATAATGCCCTATTTTACAAGCTATCAGTGGTGGGCTGAGAGGTGCTGTCATGTGCTGGTTTTGGCATTGAATTATGCTAAAAGCAGTCTGGCTCACCAACTTCAAATTAAGATCGTGATAGTGAAGCAAAGATTTGACAGATGAGGTGCTAAGGAGGCCTGGAGACATGACTGGCAGTCAGTCACTGTGCACTGTAGAAGTCCAGTCCGCTTTCATAGGGTTGGATTCCTCTCACATATTCCTTCTTGGAGTGTATCAAGTTTTCTCCTTCAAAGTGGGGAAGCCCCTTCAAGGGTACTCCTTGAGTCTAAGTGAAAGGGATCTACCTATAAGCATTGGTGTGGTAAGTTACATCAATCTCTACTTAATAATGGTTTCTTTTTTGCTAGCTTTATGTAATAGCTTTGATATAGTGCATATCAAATATACCTATACTATATGTGGCTAGTATTTTTAGCTTTTACATTCTGTAGTAAATAATTCTGATTAAGATCTTTTGTCTAATCATTTGTCATCTAAATAATAAATTAATTCATCTTCATATAAATGTACCTGATTTGCCATCATTAATCCTGCATGAAAATGTTACTTGAACCATTGACAAAGTCTGGGGTTAAGACTGGGTCCAGTGACACCTAAATTCCTCTCTCAGAAGTTCAGGAAGCAAGGGGGGGCCTTTCTGCACCCCATGACTCAACACCAGGGCTTCTCTAATAAACTTTCTCTGAAGTTTCCATTCTCACCCACAACAGCCTCTCGCTAAGGAATCCAAAAATCATTACAAAGAGTTATAAAAAAATCTCAGGGTCATGTAAACAGTGATCCAGTTCCAGAGATGATGGATGGACAACATGCAGTCCACAAAGAAACTTTAGATTAAGTTGTGCTATCAAAACAATGAGGGGAACAAGCCTTCTGCAAAAAGAGACTCAAAACAAATGTTTAAGCTTAGGCATATCAGTAATTGAAAAGAAAGACTGTCCTCAAGATATTGAGAGCTTACAAGTGTTAAGTAATGTGATATGTGGCCACTGTCTCCACTGCCTGGTCCAGAACCCTCCTGCCTGGCTGCTGGAGCCCAGCCTGGGATCTCCAGGCTAGGAAAGATGCTGCAGTACCAAGACTGAGTATGTAATGCAGACACACATGGCCACTGATTTGGCCACAGCTGTGGCTACACAGACATCCTCAGATAAGGCTCTGGCCCCAGCATCCCCCACATTCAGGACTCACACCAGACACAGGCACACAGGGACCCATCCCCTCCTCCTCTTGGGCTGTCAGAGGCAGAAAGTCACGAGTGCAGCACACACACCACACTCACCACATTCACAAACATCTTTACAGCTCTCCCTAGCACCAGCACAACCCCTCTGCATGCCCAGCAGCCCTGCCCAGATTCCAGCCCCCCTTACCGACCCCACAGGTCCCCAGCTCACCCCCTGATCTCACTGGGTGCTCACTGCCCACATTGTGAGCCGTGCTCACACACTTGTCCCACTGGCAGGCCACTCATGGTCCCCCCAAATGGGCCCAGCATTGCCCCACTGCCTGCCAGGTACCCCCACCCAAACCTGGGGCTTCCTACTCCTGGCTCCTACTCCAGCTTGGAGTATGCCAGGGAATCCACCAAGGTACACAGAGTCTCCCCCAGAGGCACGCATCACTGCATGTGACACATGGTCCAGATCCAGCACTGAGCCCTCACTGAGTGTTCACTGAATTTCTTGTCACCATGACAGTAGAGACAGGGACTCTTCTTTCAGAAGAAAATCCAACATGCTTAGACTGTGCTTGTGTTTATCTACTCCCTCCTGCAACAAAATCCTGGTTTGAATTCTTTTTACCTAGAAACAGACTCAAGTTATTTTGAGTAATGAGGTTCATAGTTGTTACAACACTGGGATTAATGATACCAAGTAATTACAATTTTAATTATGCTACAACATACGTGGGATTATATACAGCATGAGGTAAGGTTACGGTTCAGGTCCCAACACTTGGCCAAAATTCACATCTAAAATCCGTGACATATTCAATCATGAACAAGCATTTGGTGGGGGGTAATAGGGGATTTCTTCAGGTCCTGGAAAAATTAAGTCCTTATTTTTAAACAGGAAATATCACCTCACTGTTATGTGAAACCCAAAACTGAAAGGAGAATTCAGTCAAAGCAATATCATTTTACCTGTGTCAAAGAAATTTCAATATATGATTCAGAACAATTTGACTCAGTGGGGTTTTTGAACCTGGGCTGAGTTTAAAATTCAGGAAAACAACCAGGAATCATTCTCCTTTAATCACCTATTGCAGCAGATTCCATGAAGCTCATCTAGGTGAAGCATGACTTTACACCCACAAGAGAAACACCATCTCAGATGGTGATAATGGATAGCAAACTCCTGTGCTGAAAATAAGACAGTTCAAGCGTAAAAGCAACACTTTTTTTTTTTTTTTCCTGTTTTCAGACCAGGTGGTCAGCCAGCCAACACTTTTTTTAACATAGTAACAAACAAATTATATCAAATCAGAGACATGTGAAACTGGTCTGTCTCCTTTACTTCCTGCTCCAAAAAAGTTAAATAGGTGCCAAGTACGTTCTAACAAATGTAATTTTTGATATTATGGAATATAAGTAATAGCTGTTGTACTTGAAAATGCCAATAAAAAGAGGACACAAACTCTGGTGTAGAGATGAGGAATGGATGGCAGAGGATGAGGACATTCTAATCTTACTGATCAAGTACCAAAAAGTAGAACTTGTGTTTGACATAGCACATTGCATTTTTCTTCATCACAATACTTTATTTGGAGATACTGAAAACACTTAAAAACGTATTTGTGTTGCAGCTTGTCATTTGTCTTTTCACATACTCTCCTGTTCTATTTTTCTCATTCCTTCTTAATATGAGGAATTCAATGGTGCCCAGTGACAGAGCAGGTAATCATGGTCACAGACAGAAACACTGGAGGTTCTGAACATCAAGAAACTTTTTTTAACTCAGAGGGTGACTGAGCACTGGTACAAGTGGTATGGATATACTGTGTAGTCTACCTCCTTGGGGATATTCAAAAGCCATCTGGACACAGCTCTGGACAAGTAGCAGCTGTAATTATCCCTGCTTGATCAAGGGGTTGACTAGATGCCCTCCAGAGGCCATGTCCAACCTCAGCTGTTCTGTGATTCTGTCAACTCTAACTGAAAATAAAAGAAAATCTGGAAGTATTTGAAGCAATTTAATATTTCCCCAGGGCTGAAAACATAATTTTATACTGAAATACTTTATTTTTGACAATCTTAGCTGTATAAAATATATTCCGATACTACAATTTGTAATTTCGTTCCATACAAATCCATGGCTTTGGAGAAGTTGCATAGAGCATTATATTTACAATATTGAAGTCCTTACAAAACTAAAAGAACTGGTAGAAAGTGTACCTCAGCACTGATTTCTAGAAAAGGTACTCCAATACTAGTGAGCTTAAGGCATTACTTATGAGATTATGCTTTTTTGCTGCTGCCCTATTTTCCCAGACACATTTATACACGAGTAGAAAGTGGACTGCAAATAATGTAAAGTATTTTGTTGACCTGAGTGCTAAAAGCCCGAAGTACAGGAAAAATCATGCCACGTGATATCGAGTGTTTGAAATGTCCTGTGGAAGGTGAGTTGTGAGCTGTGTGGAAACAGAACTTTAATGCAGGAATTGTAATAAGCACTAGGTTTCAAATTTGTTCCATTTTTTCCATTGTACACTAGCTTCTAAAATGCATTTTATTTCCAATTATGTACTTGAATCATACAGCAAATTACAGAAATCAGCATTAAGAGGAGATTTTGCTTCCTTTTTATTCCAAAAACCAAACCTTCAAGCTTTGTACAACTATTGTATTGTTTTTGCTAATCAGGGATCCCAGAAATAATTATACTATTGTTCCATTGCTGAATGTCTCACAGGGACAAATTTGGCTACAGATCCTATCCATTGTTATAAACCAAGCTGTAATTAAAAAAACATTTCTAACTGGGTAACTGGAAATAGAACCTGCTGAATTTTAACCAGCCAAGTTGCATTTTGAGTTTACAAATTAGGTACTTAAAACTTCTTCACTCAATACAGTTGTGAATAAAAATCCTTGATTTCTCTCCTTGATTTTCCAAACAGGAAGAAGCCACTAAAACATCCAGTTCCCAGCAAGTCAAATTGAACTTTACAGAATGGGATGTAGGTCTGCATATCAGAATATATATTCAATCATGACATCTTTTAAATTGTCATTGAAATATTTTATTTCAGATTTGGAGATTTTGCATCAACAAAAACTATTTCCCTTTCTTTTCTCAACTATTATGGTATACTTTGTGTTAAGATGACAAAGAAATAATATGAAGGAAAAACAACTTGAAAGAAAACATTCTGTGAATATTTTCCTTATGGAAAGATTGTTGATATGGAGGCTTAAAAGTGAAACTTGAAAAAACAATTTACCTTTATTATGGAAAACAAACAGAAAAATCTATACCTTCTAGAAGAATCTATATAGACATAATTTACTGAATCTTCATTCATGAATAAAGAAGTCAGAGGAAAAGCATATTAAAATAAAATCAAGTGTAAACAGTAGACAAATACCCTAAAAAAGCCTGTGGGCTACTGATGATTAAATGATGATTAAATGATGATTATGGAGAAGATATTGTTTGTGCACTAGTTTAAGAAGTTATTCTAAAGACACAAGAAAAATCTATGCTCAGTTCCAAATGTCCTTGTGGAAGATGATGTTTCATAAAGTTTGTTCCTTCCAGGATCAAAACAAAGATTCCTAGTTCATGTACTACAACATGGATTTTTTCTTTTAAATTTTTTTCTAATGAGATCAAGCCTGGAAATGGAAGCCAAGTCACAAAAACAGATTAGTAACAGTTTCAACAAAACCTATCTATGTTGGTATTTGCTCCACAGAAAGAACTGGCAAGGTCTTTGAATTAACATATGGTTGCTGTAGCACTTTGTTTTATAAACAAACAATGATTTGTTATGTTTTGCAGTTCTGATTGACTTAGTGAAAGGCCCCTAAAATATACAGTCTACATTCTCTTCCAGTCTGGAAAGACCAATCAAGGACTGTTGTAGTGTATCTCACAAGAAGGCTACAAAGCACCTCAAACAGGGCTTTGTATAACTCAGCTCACTGATACACATCTTCCATGTTTCACTGAACTTTGTAAAAAAATGTAAATCTCAGATAAAATCAACCTACTTTCTTAGAAAAAGCCACTCTTGCTTTTCCCTGATAATCTTTACTCAAGTCTGTGTTGTGTACAAATTGTGCAGTAGATCCCTGCAATTTGCTAGGAGAAATAGGGTTATTTTTCCTTGGCTGCTTCTAAGCTAAACTTCCTCATGCAGTCCCCATGGCAGTCCTTATTCAAGGATCCTGCTTGCAACACAGGATAATCCATTCTCCATGCTCATCTTGATATCTTAGCCACAGAACCAAGATAATGGAGATAGATAGGGTTTTGGCCAATCATTCAAGCTAAACTAAGCACAAAAAAAAAAAAAGAAAAAGCAATTGATACAGCCTCTTCGTGCTACTTCTTCATACTATGCTACCCATATAAATAGCTGGAGTGCCTCAGTATATACTTCTTTCTCCCCTTTAAGGTAACAATGTTGGTATTGATTTCAAAATGTAAATTGTTGCCATACCAGACAATAATTTGATTTCTTCTGCTCAATTTCTCAGTACTAAAATTTCACAGAAATCTGTAAATTACACTGCAATGTATTAAAAGGAAACATAAATATAATTACCTATTATATCTGTTTTGCTACTAAGGCTGCACACAATTGGCCTTTCCATAAAGGTGAAAAACATTATTAATTACAGTCTAATGCATGACGGGGTAAGAATTGACAGCATGATGGTCCCAAGCACATTTAAACATGGAGAACAAAGAGCCTGTCTGGCTGGAGAGTTGTGTTAGTTTTTCAGAGACAGTGAATGAAGAAAAACCTGCAGTCAAATCCTGTGGTTTCCATTATCTTTTGAGGCAGTATCACATTCTTCCCATATTTATGTAATGATGTTCCTTGATTTTATTTTATATAGTCTCTATTTAATAAATTCTTCCTGGTTTTTTTGTTTGTGTTTTTGTTTGTTTTTGTTTATTTTGATTTGGGTTTTTTGTTTGGTTTGGTTTGGTTTTTAATTGGACATTCAAAAGACTGACAAACCTTTAACTAAAGACACTAGACATAGGACTATTATATGTTTTAAGTTCTGCCTTCCTAATATCCACCTAAAAGGCAAATAGTCCTTTTCTTAAGAAGCATTGCTCTTTACCTAAAATGATCTTGACTGCAAGGTAAATTTGACATAACAGGAAAGCTAAGTGTTACAATTTAATGCAGTCTAAATCAGAGCATTACCTTGTTCAACTTTGGAGTCCGGTAAAACACTAATTCATTTGGAACATTTTAAATATTAGCCCCCATCCTCCTCAGAATTAATTGTCTGAGACACAGAATATCAGTTCTAAGCCTACAACTATGAAAATTAATATCTTAGATGAATGCAGGAAAGGAAAGTGGAGAGAAAAGATGGAAACTTCCATACAATACAACATAAAAGAAAACAGCCATGTGGGTTGCCAGTAGAAAACTAAGCTCATGTTCAGAAATATTATTCACCCAAATTGCTATACATTAGTAAACCATGTTAGCTTGACATATTTATTACATATTTCTTACCAGAAACTCTGTGGAAAAAAAGCCTGAGAAATGATTCATTAAAAATGGAACAAATTTGTATATACCTATTAAAAATTAAAAATTAATGGAGGAGGAAAGGCAGCTCTAATGAACATTCATGCCATCCTAAAAGCTATATAATTGTAAAATAGCAGTAACATGCTTTTTTTGAAAGCCTGTACTCAATCATTGACTACAGATGACAAGGTAAACTTAGGGCATGTATTAGAAGATGTAACACAGATTAATTCCTTTGACAACTCTGTCGTTATAACCCTTGACATTAGAGAGACATGAAGTTCAGAGATTTCAAATTTAAATGCCCCAAATTAACCTACCTAGATCTTGCACTGTGTTCATAACTATTTAGCCACCTGACTTTAAATATTCAATACTTAAAATTTTATCTGTGTTTAAGAAAAGTATTTAAGATGCAAGACCCTGAAGAAAGAGATCTCACTAACAAAAAGATACTAGACTGACTTACATATAAACAATTTAGTTGCAACAGAATTGTATTTTATGTGATCTTTAGTAATTTGAAGTCTTCAGCAATCTTCAATTTATTTATTTAGTTTGATTTTGGTGATGAGGTACTCGTAGCATGACAGATAATGCACATTACAAGTGCACTCAATTGAAGAAGCATTTCAGAACCACTGTACCAATTACAATAACCAGCGTAACTTCTCTACACTCTGAGAAGTTTTACATTAGTAAAAGCATGCCTTGATCAATAATGCATATGAAGTACTAAATGTAGAAACAGCTGTTGCTGAGATTTAACAAGTTAAATTATAATAATATATTTACCCTGATTTGCATTCTGTAAAACTCATCCAGCTTTCACAATGTGAACAGTATAATAAAGCTTCCGGGAGTTACTTTTACCTATAAATTACATTTTTAAATGTGAGAAGGAACAATTGACAATATTTCCTGTCTCAGGACTGTACATTACCTGGAGGCTGCTTATAAAAGTAACCCTATTATTGTCATATATGAAAAAATTGACTACTGTATTTGCATTTACATGTATAATGTTAACATAAATTATGTTTATAGTATTTAATGAGTTATAGAAGTGTTCCATCAACTAAGGCTTATTAATTATATTGAGTAAACTGATACACGTAGCATGATGTCAACAATCATTACTGACACTGCATCTTACTGTTGAAGCCTAAAATAACTGTGTTAGAGAAGTACTGTGTATTTAAGGTTTCACCGCTGTCATTAACTACAGCAGATATGCAGAGCTCTGCAGTGCCAGGAAGCAGGAAACTTTACAGTGATCTTCAGCAAAAAGACAGATGTGATAAAAACCCCTTTGGTATTCTGTTCCAATAGCATTCTTTAGTACCACACATAACCTTGGAAATCAAGCAGGCCATGGATCTTGTGTGAAGGTAGCAATCTTTTTTCTGGGGTGATGCAGCCCTTGCTCTACATTAGAATTAATCTGTGATTTTAATGCTTTCATTTTAATAATGCATGTAAAAAGAAGAAAAACATACTTCAAAATCCTCAGATTTAACATCAAATGACCAGTGTCCACTAGGAAGTTTGTACCAAAGGGCTTTAAAGGTAGGCACTGTCCTAAACTGAAAAAAAAAAAAGGGGAAGAAAATCTGAAGGCCTGTAAATGAGCACACTTTAACTAACCAGTGTTTATAGCGACATCATGATGGGACTCTTCACTTTTATTTGTGTGAGTTTGAGGAAATTCAATTAAGAAGATTACATGGATCCCCAATAAAACAAGGATTAAAAAATGCAGAAAAAGCAGAATTCTCATAAAGAATCTAAGGATATCTTGTATTAGCATGGGGACAGGAGGAAGAAAAGGAAGGAGGCTCTCAGTTTAGGGAAGTTATTGGAGAATAGTAAATTAGGACATTGCTGCCTGAACTAGTAGTGGTGTGTATGGTTATCTGTCACTGTCAATTCACTGGGTTACAATTAATTCTGAGTCAGCAGTCGTGTCTTCTCCTACAAGCACAGAAAGCAGAAACGGCAGCAGCCCTGCTCTTTGAGGACAAGAACGTCTGCATGCTGTGATTCTAGAAAGCAGCTGTACATCTATTAACACAAGGAACACTAGAGCTGTCACATTAGATAAATGGATCCACATTGGAAAAACTGAGAGTGGACATGATTGCCAAGGATAATACGGTTAAGCTAGTGCATCCTGGGAGAGATGCAATTTCTAGCATATTTTAATTTTGAAACTAATATTGTCATCCCAATTGATCGCAGACACTATAAGCTAATTAAAACACCTCTGTTAACATAGCTCCATCTCTATTAGAAAAAGAACTAGACAGTAACGTATTTCCACCATAAAAAGATATGTTTTCTTACTTGGAACAGGATGTCCTTGAGAACTGCTTTCCTACCAACAGTTTTCTTAATTAATTTTAGGTTTTTTTGGTTGGTTGGTCGGTTGGTTGGTGTTGTTGGTTTTGACTTTTTTTTTTTTTTTTTAATTTAAACTTCCAAAGCTTTGGAATTTTCATTTTGCATATGCAAGCACATGATTCAGAAAATGCATATTAAAAATACTGACTACAAACTTCTCTTCCAGCACATATAACACACATGTATATCTGCTTTGCAATATCTTATGATGTCAAAGCTTGAAAAACTAAATTCACACAGAATGCTAGTATTTTCTGTGGCTGAATGGTTTTTTTTTTGTTTGTTTGTTTTGGTTTTTTTTTTTNTTTTTTGTTTTTTTTTTTTTTTTTTTTTTTTTTTTTTTTTTTTTTTTTTTTTTATGTTGCTTTGATAAGGGGTCTTTCATTCCTGTGCCATGTTAACTGTTGGGGCAGCCTCTGCTACACAAAATTATCATCCCAAATAAAACACAAAATCAAGAGTAAGCCTATGAAGGTGTTTCCACACAGAGGTTTCTATTAAAAAAAAAATGTATCAGCAGCTTAGTCAGAGAGAGAGCTAAAACCTCATAAACAAGCAGGATGAAAAAGGAAAGAAGAAAAAAATTACTTGTTGCATGGAAATCAGCTATGTGGCTGTACTATCGAAACAGCAGATACTCTCAATGGTACCTTACTGTGAGAAAAAACAGTTAGGATATATTTTCTGCTGGCCTCAAGAAGACAAATGAGACCTGACAAGAATCACTATAATTATTAGACTCCATCCAATTTTTAGTATTTTCCACAAATTATATATGGCATGCTCCTGACACATTAGAAGTTATAGGGAAAACAAGAACTCTGACTATCATTTGGATAGTTTCAGGTAATGCTGCCAATGCCATGTTCCCCTTAGAATAAGCAGAAAATGTTTGATAGTCCACACTGTATTCTGATGTTGTATAATAACTACTTTGTGCTGCTTGAGATTAATAGTTAGTAAAGTAAAGTTAGTAAGTTAGTAAAGTAAAGTAAAATCAGACTGCTGAATTTCTTTCAGCGGCCTGAAAGAATAACTTTGCAGAAGTCTCTGAAGTTACATCAGCTGATGCTAATAGTCACCTACTTTTACTTGTCTTCGGTTGTAAAGACATTCACTAAGTCACATTCAGAAAACTACAGAACTTTATCCGACCTTGGCATGTGACTTCTCCATTTTCTGTCTACAAAACTGGAGAAAGCAAGAGGTTGGACACCAACTTTGAACATAAGACAATTAGTGATTGGTGCATATATTTTTCTAATTTGCATACTAGCAAGTTTCTCATTTCACACAGTTTGTTGGATGACACTACCTTTGATCCCAGTGTTTAAAACTGATGGATTTATTTGTGCACTTTCCACCTAGTACACACAACCATGTTAATTAATACAAATGGCCAAGGACTGCTGACTTTTGAGCCCAACATTTACTAACATTTCAAGGGTAATTTGTACCTGTTTTGCAAACTCTAGCTTTTCATTAGGCAAACTGACAAGCGCAAAACTTCTGTCTCACTTTTTATTTTTCACAACAATACTAATTTAAATAAAAAGCATGAAAATTACAGAGCCACAAAGTAAGGAAATCGCACCTCACAAAAAAATTATAAAGGTATATGCACATGCCCTATGTGTTTTCATTTTCCAGAGAATATTAAAAAAAATAAGTTAGTATAGGTTATGTCCAGACCTAAACCAATTGTTGACAAATATTGCTGTTATGTCATGATAAATTTTAGATTACTAGCTACCTACTGAACAGACAGGACACACATGAGTAAGGATTTAGCATTAGAAAAATCATTATATAAATTACTTCTACATATGGACAAATTGAACTGACTTGTTTTAATATCGATTTATCACATAGCATGTTCCTCGCTCAGGATCGTTTCTCATATGATCCTTTCTATGACAGATGGATGAAAATGCATGGTGACACTTCCAGATTTAAGGTGTTATCAAACTGTAGAATAAGTCACAAAGCTCAATGCCTCTGGAAGCCACCTTATCTCAGTCTTCACAGGTTGACGAGGCAAGTAAAGAATGCATCCAAACTCCCTGGTTTGATCTCTATTGTTGACAGATCACAGATATGGAAGTCTGAGATATTTCCACAGGAACTGCAAGTAGGATGATAACCAATCAAAAATGGCAGACAACCACACCTATTTCTTTAAAAAATGTCGAAGTGGAAAGGTGTTTATTTTCTTTAGAGAGGAGTGACCAGAGGAAGATGTTATTACATTACAGTTGCTAGTAATATTACAAAAAAAAAGCAGTGAAAAGAGCAGACAAAACAAGTTTTAGAAAATTCTCTGAAATGGAGACTTTACTAGCTTTTAAGTTAAGCCCACATTTATTCCTTCTACTAAGGAAATTCAAAATTGTGTGAAGAAGTATTAAAGTCACTGCAAAGTTTTCCACTGATCTCAATGGTATTAGGATTGTTTTATCAGAATTTTTGCTAACAGTGAATTTAATAAAATTCCAAGTTTTTCCTGTCATCTATTATTGTTATGATTGTTTCTGACTTTACCAACCTTTTAAAACTAAATTACATTACTCACAGATATTATCTTTTGTACTAGAGACACTCATTATACATATTCTACTTTTTTGCCCCGTGGTGTTAGATTTTCTTTTCTAATGTGTGCTAATAAGTATTCCTTCGATATAAAAAATTAAATCTGATTATGGCTTCTTAAACAAGCTTTAAGTATATTAAATAATCACTTTGGTTTGACATTAAGTGTTTTGTGTGTCAGTGTTTTGTCTGTGCGTGCAAGTTCCTGTGCCTGAACTTCCTATAATCAATTAAATATACGTTCCTTTAATAGCTTATCTCTCTAGTTTCTAAATGGAGATCAAATTCTTATGTGTAATTAATGAACTATATATGAAGCTTGCTCTTAACTTCTGAATTATACAATATCCAAAAAAAAAGTAGTAAAAAATTATGTGGCAGTCAAAGCAAGATCGACATTTCAGTATGGAATGACAGGCATGCTTCATTAAAGGCCAAATCCTGCAGTTATTCCTCAGAAGGTAATGGGGGCCTTGCACTGCAATAAGGAATGCTGATTTCATTGACAGGTAATTACTCTGTTAATGCCTCCATTATGCAAAAACAGACCAGCCAAACTGCTAAGGTGTCGAGCATCCATCACTTTTGGTCAGAACAAAGCTCCCATATATGCAGGTTATAGGACAGCCAAGTCCCACTTGGCACAGATGTATTCACTTTGGTCCTTGAAGCACCACATGCACTGTGCCCAGCTAGAGTCACAACAGCTGAAACCATATATTGGAGGAAAAGGGCAGCTAGGGGACTTAGATCAGTCTTTTTGGCATCATTTCTCTGCAAGAGTTCCTGGAATTAGGGGAAAAAAAGCAGGTATGACTACATTTGGATAAGTCCTTATCACAAAATTATCCTCTTCCAAGGGAATAGTTTTAGGTAATATTAGTTGTAACTAGTTTTATTGAAAGGAATACAATCAAAATTATAAAGTTATTCATTTTACATCATATGCAAACAAAAGCTTAAAAAATTTATCTATTAGAGGAATGTCTTTTGTGAACTTTGAAAAAGACCGAAGATTTGAGCTTTGCTCTGTAGCGGCAAAGTTGTTTATCATTATTTCTTAGAAAAATGCATAGTTTGAAATCTCTAGAACTGAAATTAGAAGGCCTCTGGAATAATGTATTTTGAGTAGCAGTCCTAATAAGAACAGTAAAAGTATCAAAAATAATCCAAAACCAAACTGTACATGGTTAACTTCATAATGAGGAAGCCAAATGTTTCCCACACTAGGAAAAAAATGATATGGTACATGCCCTAGGTTGACAGATGGAAGAAAAAGAAAGACAGATGTGTTCTAATTTCTTGGGGTTTTTTGCCTTTTTTTTTCCCTTTAGTTCTTTTTTCTGTAAGATGATGATCAGGCATAGATGAAACTGCTTACTCAATAACACTGGCTACAGATATTCACCAGAGCAGTAATGCCAAATATACTTTAGGACTTTGCCCACTAGTATAATCTCGAATGATATTCAGTAACAAGCAAAATTAGTAACAGCTGGCACTTTCCTTAGAAATGGCAAAACACCAGGCAGGTCCAGTTTGTGCAGCCCTGGTAGAGGGGACCATCTGGAATGCTAGCCTGAATCTTAACAATTAAAATCAGGGGCCAGGTCAGACAAGTGGCATCTTAAAGAATTCATGATACTGAGTTTCTAAGCTAAACTGAAAATGACAGAGAAGCCAACATGTGAGGGAATATAAGTAGTCATTCTCACCCAGGGGATGGAGGGTGATCATGTGCTTAAAGTACACGAGTTAGAAGACAGATTCTGTGACACATTTCACGCGTAATAAAATGTAAGTCACTATAATCAATAGAAAGTTTCCAATTAAACTCAGAATAAGGTACCTGGGGTCTATCTTCCAGGTATTGAGAACCTCCTGATGGTGGCCAGCTGCTGTCAGCTGCCAGTGATGTGAAACACCTAACATTTGTGCTTATTGGTTAGGGGGAAAGATCATTGCCCTTTTTTTCAACTAGGCATGATGTTTTTGAAAGCTAACATGATATTTGTAAATGAATTTAGGGTGCTCAGATGGCAAACGCTATGCAGAGAATAAATACTTTATTATTTTATAATTTGAAATAGAAGAAATATGCTTATAATTTCAACTTACTTGATTACAAAATGCTTAACACTGAGAAGGGGAAGGATGGAAGAGAGAACAAGAGAGTAGCAGTGTGAGAGGAAATACTCGAATAGCATGGGAAAGAATGCTCTTCTCTTACAAAATTTACAATCTGATTGAAGACTGGATGAAGTAAAGACAACAAGAGAGCCATGGGGAAATAACATAGGTAGCAGTAACAGCTCCACATGATTACTGTGGTTAGCGATGTGTCCTGCTTGATGGATCTAAATTATTATGCTTTCTAGTTGTTTCTGGGGATACACTTTCCTTCCTAAAAAAGTGAAGAAAAAGCAGCAGATCTATCATTGCCTTTTTTGCTATGTTCATAATGTATTGTTATTTTCTTTAATCTCTTAACTGCAGTTCTATAAGTATGAATTTTACTTTAAGATATACATTGTCATACTTTGATTACTAAAACAGTAACAAATAAGAATTATATTTATTCTTCCCCATTCCCCCCTCCCCAGACATTTCCTTGTAAAATCCAGTAGTCAACTACCTGCAAACAATGAGGGCATCTTTAAGAAAATAAATATAGCAAGACCCTTATCAAGTGATGGCAAGAACAGATATATGTGTTAGAATTAAATTTGCTCAGGGTTCACAGGTGACAAGAAAAACTTCTTTATGTATAGCAGAGATAAAAGAAAGAGGATTTAAATGTGAGCCCTCTGCAGAAGAAAATGGGAGACTTGGTTACCAGGGATGTGGAGAAGGCTGAGGTACATAACAACTTTTTTGTCTTGGTCTTTTCCAGCAAGTGCTCCAGCCACAGCATCCAAGTCACAGAAGACAAAGGGAGGGACTGAGAATGAAAAGCTACCAGCAGTAGGAAATTATCAGATTCAAGACCATTTAAGGAATCTGAAGGTACTCAAATACTTGGAACATGATGAGATATATCTCTGGGCCCTGAGACAACTGGCAAGTGAAGTGGCTGAGTCATTATCCATCATATTTCAGAAGTCATGGGAGTCTAGTGAAGTTTGTTCCCACTGGCTGGAAAAGGAGAAACATAAACGCAACTTTTAAAAGAGGGAAATACTGAAGACCTGGTGAACTACAGTCAGTCTCACCTCCTTGCCAGGCAAGATCATGGAGCAGATCTTACTGGAAATTTTGCTAAAGCACATGGAAAAGAAGGCAAAAACATTGAAACCAATTCAACGTTTGAAGACAACATGACTTCATTAAGGGCAAATCATGCCTGCAAAACTTGTTGGCTTTCTACAGCATGATAACAGTGTTTGTGGATAAGGGAAAAGCACCTGGCCTTGTGCAAAGCATTTGACCCTACCTTGTATAACATCCTGGTCTCTCAACTAGACAGGCATGGATTTGACAGACGGACCACAGTGAATAAGGAATTTGGCTGTACCCAAAGAACTGCAGTCTACAGCTTGATCTCCAAGTGGAGACCAGTGACAACAAGCATTCCTCAGGTGTCCCTTTTGGGGCTGGTATTGTTTAACATCTTTATCAGCAATGTGGACACTCCATAGATTTGTTGGAGTGAGTCCAGAAGAGAGCCACAGAGATCATCAAAGGGTTGGAACACATCTCCTATGAATGCAGGCTGAGAAAGTTGGGCTGCTCAGCCTGGAGAAGAGAAGACTTCAGTGTGACCTTATATCACCTTCCAATACCAAAACTGGGCTTACAAGAGAGCTGGAGATGGAATTTTATAAGGGCATGTAGTGATAGGACAAGGGGGAATGGCTTTAAACTGAAAAGGATAGACTTAGATTAGATGCAAGGAAGGAATTCTTTACTGTGAGGGTGATAAGGCACTGCAACAGGTTGCCCAGAGAAGTTGTGGATGACCCATCCCTGGAACTGTTCAAGGACTTTGAACAGCCTTGTCAAGGGGGTAGATGTCCCTGCCCTAGCAGAGAGGATTGAAACTAGTTGATCTCTAAGGACCCTTCCAACACAAACTATTTTACAGTTCTATGACACTATGATATTCTGCATAAACACTTCTATCAAATGGGTGTGAAAATACATAAATGTAAGTTTTGGTGTCATTACAGGCGTTGTTTTAATCTTAGATGACATCATTAGTCTGTGAGCATCTACTCAGTTCAGTCACTCTGTTTTCCTTTATTACTACTATAAAGATATTTTAAATTATTTATTTTTAAATATATGAAAATCATTAACTAAAGTGACATGATAACATACAAGAGTGATCCAAGTGAAACCACAGAACTATTAATTTCTGAGAAAGTATGAGTACATCTACACACTACATGATATGGACATTTATCCATGATAATATCCAAATAGTGCTTGTATAAATAATGGAGTTACATTACTTCAAAGCAGCAACCCAAAAAACTGCTTTACCTTCTGCCTAAACTTTAATACAACACATATGTGCATTGTGCCAGGCTTCAGAATAAATACTTCAAACAGTACCAACAACAATTTTCACCGGTATCTAGCACAAAGACCCTCTATGTTTACCTGTTATTGTTTTTAGTTTCATATTGAGATGATTAATCAGCGTAAATGTCTTTATTTTCTGCTGTTTTAACTTCAAGAAATGATCTCTTCTGTTTTATCCTATTATAAGGATCGTTACAAAAATGGGAAACAATTAACACTGGGTTTAATGCGTGAATGCCACAGAGCTGAAGTAATTGCACTCAAGGTCTGCTAACTTTTTAATCAGGCATCTGGTTGCAAGCTGCTCACGATTGATTCTGAGGGAAGAACTAACACAATCTAGGCAGCAAAAGCAGGTGTGCCAGAAAAGCAGACATGTTGGCGAAACCAATGAAAGCTCTAGAGGTTAAAAGAAGCAAAAGCTAGTGGAAAATTCTTCTTAAAAGACCTTTGCTTGGGATCCAGTCATAACTGAGTGAAATTAAATGAGGCAAATGAGCATAGAGAGAATTTTTTAGCAAAATAATTAAGAAGTATGAACAGCAGAATCACAAAAGCTCAGCCTAGAGAAGTCTTGCCAGTCAGAATATTAGTGAGCAGAATTAATTAGACTGGGGAGTTAAAATTTTCACGTGCATTTTGCTACATAAAATAAATAAGAAATACCATGAGAAATTTTTGGAATTGCAATTAGGACACATAGAATCTCAGCATTTTTGCTTTGTTTTGGAGAAATGAGCAGATCTGGTTTTATTTGTTAAAAATATCTTTTTTTTTTCTCCTTTATCTAATAAGTCTATCCTCCATTATTAAGAGAGTCCTGAATCTAAAAGTGCTTACACAACATAGCACTGGTGCACTTATAAATTACATGTGTTGATGCAGACTATAGCTACACTCACATATATCTGTAGAATTACAATTATATCAGAGGCAAGTGCAAGAATATAATCTATATGAAAATTGCATGCTTGCATCTCTCTTCAAGTGAAAATATCCCTCTGTAGTTTGTATACAATACTACAACCCTAAACTTCCAGGATTGCCCTCAAGAAAAATTTGTTTAGGTATATATGTTTGGATATCATCTTCAAGGTTGGTGGGTTAGGGGTTTTTTTATCAATATTCTTAATTGAATGATATTTCCACTTAATTTTAATGATTTTGGCACCCTTCTATATGAAATACATGGTTTATATAACCTATATAACAGTTCTACATAAGGACTTTGACCAAACTCCGTAAAACATCTAGATTAGAAATAGAAAACTATAATGATAATAGGGTTCTGGCCTTTATTAATGGAAATCAGGAAAGAATCTCACTTATAAACCAGTAAGCACCACCCATCTTAGGAAAAAAAAACAAACCAATGTAGATAATAGGTAGTGCAAGAGATTTGGAAGCTTTCTTTCACAGCAAACTCGGAAAATCTGCTACAAATAACATTTTTTAAGAGACTGTCAAAACCTGGATTGAGCTGAAACACAGACATTTCTAATAAGTATTTTGCAAAATCCTAATCCTTCTGCCTAGTAACAATTTCCTTGTAAATTCCAGAAATAGGTCTCCTATCTTTTAGGCACACTTTTGTGAAGAAATAATTACTCTGCCATCTTCCAGGCTTTGCTCTTTATAAGACAAAGCAGGCAATGATGACTTAGAACCAGACTAACAGGTTACATTAAAATAAGGAAATAAGGGTATCTAAGCATTATTCTAAGACCTTGCTGTTTGGGTTTTTTTGGGGTTTTTTTTTGGTTTTGGTTTTGGTTTTTTTGTTTTTGGTTTGTGGGTTGGTTTTTTTTTTTCAGTTGAGTACATCCCACCAAGTACAGGATGTATTAATTAACTTAGAGCCTCACAGTATATGGACACCCACATCAAACTGCATGGATCCAGCAGTGTCACTTCAATTTCTTTTAGAGCTGGTTGAGTACAGATGCAGTAGGATATCAAAAGCTTTAATCATTCCCTATTTGCTTAAATCAAAAGCATCATCTCTTCTCAAATTGTTTACCAACACTTGAAATCAGCAAGTTGCAGCAGCTTAGGCATCAGCAGAGCAAAATAGCAAGGACAGCTTTTAACTAAGGCAGATGACATTAGATGCCTAAAAGTTTTTCTCTCTTCCTATGCCTAAATGGCCATGGTTTTGCAAAGCAATACCCAGTTCAACAGCCACTATCTCGCCTTGTGATAAGCGTGGAAGAATAGTCACATATTTGTGAATCTGCCAACACTCCAATGACAGTTTTCTCTCTTTCTTTCTCTTTCTTTCTAACAGCTATCACTCAGTCACTCTACTGTCTGTCATCTGCAGGTGAAGGTTTTAGAGAAATGAAAAGCAGTGGTCTGGCAGAGGGCCACTCACACACTCTCACAAAGAGACCCTTAATCATAAGGGACTTTCACATCTCTCTGATCTAGGAGCAATTCAGGATATATGCCAGGAGGAAGAAGAACAAAGACATCAGCACTCGAAAAGTCCCTCTGTGCCTTAATAACACTGCTGAGATGGCTTTTGCCAGATTAAACAGACATGTTCCTTTAGACCCTAAATATTGCTCTGAAACTAATTCCCTAAGCATTGTCCAGAGTTTAACAGGGTTTGGGATACCAACAATCAAACTTTGAAGTAATTCTTCAAATTCCAGTGGAGTTGGCTGCAGAGACAGCTAGAATACCCACGTCTTGCCAGGCCAAGGAGAAAGAGGGCAGCTTGATTTTTTTGCAATTGTTGTCTTTAAAGGACTTGGACAAAGCAATTCCAACACAACAGCTTATTTCTAAAATGCTTTAAAATGAAGGCTAGGTGTGGGGGTTAGGGAACTAGCTGGTATTTTCTCATGTTGCCTACACTCAGCACAGCATTCTGACTCTAAAGGAGAACACTACAGGAGCTGCAATACATTAGTGAAGCCTGGCAGGGTAAAGGTCTTCTTTCATTTGCCAGTTTGTTTTGAAGCAACAAGAAGCTACAGATTTCAAGATGAAGATTCTATCTGATTCACATGAAGTATCATTGTTATATGATCCTCCAAGTGATGTCAATAACACAAACCATAACTGTGTATAGGCAGAAAAAAAAATATTTTAAAAATCTTTGACAAAAAATATTTGTAAAGTGGCTGATGCTTTAGTTTCTTACATGCCAGTACTTGCCTTCATAATTCCTCTGAGACACACTCAAATGTTAAAAGACCCCATTTGCCTATCTGTTCATTCAGTTGAACACTCAGCAGGATCACTTTCTTGTGATGTTTCTAGTACTTGGGTTAATTTCATTACACTCTGTGAGATATTCATCATAAAGAAATATCAGGATATCAAAATGCAATGTAATACTTAAATTCCAGTTCACTTACATGGGTGAACTAAATTAATGTCAACCTGGAAATTTGCTCTGAGTTATAAGTGAATACATTCACTCCTTCCAAGCTCTTATCAGCTTCTGCAGAATCAAAGGTCTTTAAAAATTCTGAAAAAATGGTCTCGAAACTGTAAACTGAATGAAGGCAATGTGGCGCTTGCTTTCTAAATCAGCAGACAGACAGCTGGAATGCCACTGCTGTAACCCAAAGATTTGACAGGCTACAGCAGAGTTAAAACTGACAAGAGCCTTTCTTCATATTTTCCTGCTGTTATTCAAAACTCTCTGAGCAGCAGGAGACTGACGAGAAGGAGGTTAATTTTGCTCTGCAGCAGTTTAGACTATGAAAGTCTGAAGAAAGTAAACACTATAGAACAGCTTCATTCCTATCAATTGCTGGTGATCTGGGGGAGATGAGTTAGCAAGGTAGATATGTTTTCAACCTTCTTAATGTCTTTAAATGGGGTGCTTCAGTTTCTTGGTTGGGTTTTGTTTGATTTGTTTGGGTTTTTTATTTATAATTTATTTATTGATTTCTCTTTTAACAACTAAAGTCCAGGAAAACAAGACTGAATGTCATTTTAGTGCATTGCATTATTCAAGAATACAATAATTTATGGGAAAGCAACACTTTCTCTTGTATTTTGGAGCCAGATGTAAGAGAAAAATTTAGGTCCCCAAGGGGAAATGAGCTAGATCACTGAAACGGAAGGCATGTGCACTGACCAAGGTAGTGGAAATGAGGCTGAGTCTTTAAAAAAAAACATAACAGAAAGAGGACTGAAACTGGATAGAAGGAGGAGGACTGAAGTCAGGGAAGTAGTTCGAACATCGTAGTTAGGAAAGAAGAATGAAATGAAAGGCCACACAAAGATAGTGGATAAGACCAAGTGGGTATGACAAGCCAAGGACAAAGTAAGGATAGATATTGATTCTTACCAACCAGTGGGGAAAGAGGAAGGTGGTGAAAGGAAGCAAAAGTTACAAAGAATTGGAAAAAAAGCCTCTAGCTGGCCTGACTAGAATGGACTAGGAAATGGATGGAAAAGACAAGGAGAAATTCACAAAGAATATGTCTGAGAAAATACTCCCTGATTCAATAGCAACAGGAGAGAACTCTCCTGAGAATAAGGAAAACTTTCGTAGCAAATAGTGTTCTAGCCCTCAGGAATGGATCTTTTGTTCCAAATTGAGGTATTAAAAGGTATCAGTGAAAGGTTTAAATAATGTTCTTGGAAAAGCTATATGATGAATCTCACTCAATAAGATTTTATCCCTACTTTCACTGTACAGAATGCATATGGTACTAAGGAAGTTGTTGCATTTTCTACAAATGACCAATTAGGGTGAAAAAAATAGATTACTTTCCAAGCCAGAGGAGAGTAATGGGCATATGCCAAGGACACCATGTTAAACACATCATCCTTAACGTGGTATGAATTCCTTTCTGTCAAAGCCACTTACTTTACATTGACTTAAACCAATGTCTGCATGACCTCATCTAAGTAAAATGAAATGTTATTGAAGCCAGGTAATTTCTCCTTTAGTTTCTGCTCTGTATTTCCCGAATGGTTAATTTAGGGTCTGAGATTTGAGATCATGCATACAACAGTGGCTTATGTGCCACTTCAAAGCCACAAAGGGTACTAACATCCTTATGCTTCTTCACTGGAATGCAGCAGCAGTGTGGCAATATTTGCAAAGCATTCAGAAACAGTAGCGATAAATGTCATAGCAAATTCTGTGAGAAAACTAATAGCTCTGTCTTCAAAACAGGATATGAACACTGCAACAAATAACATCAACAGATAGTGAACGAGGAGGAAGGCAAATATTGAGTTTAGCTCATTAACTTGGACTGAAGATTTTGTGCACTGAATAGGATCAAGATTCTCTGGATATAATGATTGATATATGATTAGGTAATTAAATACTTGTATTGCAATTCCTACACATAGGGGGCTGAATTGAGTTTCCAGTTAGCATCATTAATAATGGCTTTTGGCTGCTAGATTCTGAAAATTCAAAATAATGATTAAATATAATTTGTTCTTAGTGGATATACCATGGCAACTTGCAAACAGATTGGGAGAGACGATGCCTTGCTAAGACAGTCCTGCCTGGGGGAAGAACATCACAGTAACTGAAAACAGACTCTAGGCTTTCTATACAACTTTTTTTTTTCATTCATATTTGCCAAGTTTTTTTTTTTTAATCTTTTGGAACTGTGGTTCAGGCTTATTTCCTGTTTGTTTTATTTATAGTCTCTTGATCCTAGCCTAGGAGTCCTGATTGTTTCTATTTGTTATGAATTAAAGCAAAATGACATTACAAAGACAGTCAGGTTTCTGGGTTTCAGTCTGTCTGTTAAAGCCATCACCAGAAAATAGTATTTTTGACCATACATCCATTAAAATAAATGCATATTTGTTTGACATTTCCTCATATTTTTCAACACTCACTGTTTAGTTTCTATTTATAAGTCTCCTGGATTGCAGACTGAAATACTTCCAGAAAGGCAAACTTGGCTCAATTTGTATGCTAGTCTAACTGGCAAGAAACAACAACAGTGTTCAGGACTGACTCTCTCTCTCTCTCTGACTATTTCTCTTTGGAGAAAAAGCTGCTGTGAAAAGTGAACCAATGCACACAGTCATTGAGAAATCTGGAAGTGCTGTGATTGGAAGTGACAATATGGCTTGCTTAGTGAGGATTTGCTTTGAATGCACAGCTTCAGAATTACTTACTAATTAAAAATGTTTTACCACGGAGAAACCCTTTGAGATTTGCCTCTTGTTTCCTAGGGTGCAGGACCGTGAAATCGTGGATGAATGAGCTATAGCACCTTAATTTACTTCTGTCAGTTTAAATGAAAAGGTCTGAAATGAACTGGTGAAATTAGTTCACAACATTTTTACCCACCAGTAAATGGAATTTACTTTTATGATAACCTGTAACTACATACCTACCTTTCACAAACTTCTAATCTTACAGCAGACAGCAGAATTATGTGGCCTATATGCTATTCCATGCCCTTTAGACTGGGGAAGTGAAGATACCAATTGGCATTTAATTGTCAACATTTAGCATTGAGAATATGTTTGTTAGCATTTAAGGTCAAAATTCACCTATGCACACAGAGAGCTCCTACTCTCCAATTTGTCTCCTCACACACACAAAGTAAACTGGGGCTGTTTTATTCTGATGTGTACTGTCCTGAAACAAATAGCAGCTAGGAAGAAAGACCTTAACTATTGGGGTGGAAGAAAGAAAGGACACTTGCTAGCAATAATAGATATACATGTGCCTAAAGAGGACTAGTGTGACTCTTACTAATAGAAGAATAAAGTCACTCAGCTGTGAAATGACTCATAATTAGGAGGACCTCATTCAAAACCCAGTTACAGCAAGATACTAGATAAGCAAATCAAAATCATCACTTCAGTTCTTTAAAGACAGATAGCATGCAGTATCCATCTGTTAAGCAATACCACCTGTTCTATCAACTCATTACATCGTCTGGAGTATTAAGCAGGAAAGTCAATTAAGTCAATCCATGTGCAAGAGGACCTTCATGGAGGCTGAGCAATTGTTATCTGCCACCCCCATCTCATCTCAGCAAGGAAAAAACAGGGTAACTCCAAATGATTTCATCTGTCCCCAGTCAGAGTCCATCTCCACCTCTTGATTCATAATATAGGAGGCACTGAAAAAATACACAGTCTATACAAAATATGGGTTGTCTTTTATTATCAACACAAGGTTATTATTAACCATACATACCCAGAAAGAAATTTAATGAAGTTTTTCATTGTGTTCCTCTGAGGGAAGGTTAAAGTTTATGTGCCCAAGCCCATCATCACCTCAAAATGCTCAGTTTACCAGCACACATTATTTCAGCTAAGGCCTAATATCAAGTTGCACTTATGACCTGTGGTTGCCAATATATGCACATTTACACAAAATAATGTGTGCTTGCCATACACCCCTGTTTACACAAAATACACATTTTAGTATATAAAGAATCTAGACTCCATGATTGAGATACTACTTTTATAGCTCAACATTATCATCTTCATATTGATTTAACCCTTTCCTTGCAGCAAGCCATCATAAGATGAAAACAAGATATGCTGTCTTGGCAGAAAATGGCAAAGGGCTGTTAGTAAATGTAAAATCAGAAAATTCTTCAGGAACATTCTGACATTTCCATCACAATTTAGAGAATACCTCAGTGAGGTTTTAATTCTTATAAATGTAAGGTGGGATTGGATATAAAGTTCATACACAGCCCAAAATCTCTTCAGTGAGGACACTCTTAAGTGGCATAATACTGACATAAGAAGTGAATCCCAACCGCATAGATGAGAAGTGATTTTTATATCCTGACACCTACTAAATACAAAGAATTAAAAAAAACCCCAAAAAAAAAAACAAAAAAAAAAACAACAAACTCAAACCAAAAAACCCACCCCTTCTCATCACCAGAAAAGCTGACAAGGAAATCACTCTTCCAGGAACTAAGAGGCAGTGTGCCAGGCAGTGTAACCTCTGCAAGAATGACTTATTGTATTGATGGTGTTTGATTAGGGAGGCTTGTAGTTACCTTAGTTAGCTTGACATTTTTAAATTTAAAACTTTAAATCTTCTGATTTATATTTAGTAAAGCTAAAAAGAAAAAGATGATTTAATGTGTCCTTCAATGATATTCATTCTCTTTAGCTAGATAAGATTTCTCTATATATAGGCAT
The DNA here is from genome assembly GCA_013396995.1 of Dicaeum eximium. NCBI lineage: Eukaryota > Metazoa > Chordata > Aves > Passeriformes > Dicaeidae > Dicaeum > Dicaeum eximium. The sequence continues at coordinate 332,731 of VWZP01008548.1, forward strand.
ATTATGTCCCTATCTGCACTCTGGTGTACTTACATAATAACTGAAGTCAACATTTACTTTAATGTGTAGGTAAAAATGTGGTTTAGTCCCTTACAATTTTCATGTGCAATTTTATGTAGGTTTTTTCCTTCCTTTTCTGGATAACAGCAAATATAAATTGTGATGAACTGAATAAGAAAATAAAATTGCTAAAAAGAAAAAGAAAAAAAAATCCCAAACCCAAACACTACCAAGCCCCCCACCTTTCATTGTAATGTCATTCCTCTAACAGAATATTTGTAACACACCCATAGGTTTATTAAGAGAGCTGTTTTGTACCATCCAGGGCAACTTCATGTTACTGTTACAATTATCCATTTCTAACACGACCAGAAATTCAAATTTCAACTGACTTGCAGAGTCACCACAAAATCACAAACAACACAGGTCTTCGTCTACACAAAAACTAGAAAGGAGGAAGCTGGACAACAATGTTCTAAAGATCAGGCTATGCACAAATGGTGAGTAAGATGAAGAGCAACGTATTACAGAATTTGCTCAGATGGTCAGAACATGCTGCAAATAACATCAAGTTTTTGGGTTCAAACCTTTATTGGCCATTCACTTGAGTTCGGCTCAATAATCCTTGTGGGTCCCTTCCAATTCAGAACATTCTGTGATTCTGCTAGAAATTTTTGTCAGTCAACCATATGTTGTTGAAATCCCATCAAAATCCTAGTTTTGCCAGTTGTGAATTTATTTCATGAAGCTGCTTTTATATTTTTAGTTTCTTTATGAGACTAAGAGATTTGCAGTCTCTCAGTCAATATGGGTGTTCAGGGTAAGCTTTGTGTTCCTGTGATGCCTTGAGAGGCTACGAGAACAAAGTAGAACAGAGGCTAGACTGTGTTACAGGAATAAAGTAGGTGTTTATTAAAAAGGCCTTTGCAGGATACACCTTGGGCAGTAGAAGAGCCTGGGCATGGCTACACCCAGGATGGATGGTAGGTCACGCGTTTTCACACTTTTGTAAGTTTTGGTCCATGTACATAGTGCAGTTAATTGTCCAATTACAGCTTCAGGTTTTCAAGTACCATCCTCCCAGATTGCTCTCCTCAATTCTCTACTGTTTACACTTTTTGGGCCTGAAGCTGCAATGGTGTCCTTGGTTCTCAGGCTGGAAAAGGATTGTTTTGTCTGACTGAACTGTGATGAGAACTTGCTGACACTTCATATGAAGTTCAGAGTTATATACTAATGCAGTACAGAATCTGGAAAACATGGAAGCTAAAACTTAAGGCATCACCTGAAAGACAAAATCATAAAATCATTGAATTATTTAGGCTGGAAAAGATCATTGAGCCTAAACATAAACCTAACACTGCCAAGTCCACCACTAAACCATGTCCCCAGGTGCCACAACTGTACATATTTTAAACATCTCCAGGAATGGTGACCCCATGGCAGCCAATTCCAAGCATTCCAGTAAAGGCATTTTTCCTAATAGCTAATCTAAAGGTCCCCTGGTGCCACTTGAGGCCATTTCATCCTCTCTTGTCACTTGTTACTTGGGAAAAAGACTGACTCCCACCTCACTACAACCTCTTTTCAGGTAGTCATAGAGCAATAAGGTCTTCTTTTCTCCGGGCTAAACAACTCCAGTTCCCTCAGACCCTTCCTCAGATTTGTTACTTCTCTTTGGACACCCTGTTTAGGTACATACCTACCAGGTAGTATTTACCTGATATTTACACTAGATTTCTACTTGTCATTGATAACATAAATGAGTATTGGATTTTTTGCCTTAAACAACTTTATTTTGGCTAGTACAACATTACTTTTTTATTATGTGGTTCTTTAGAATGTTGTAGTCTCCATCTGAGGAATTCTGTGCATTTAGAATTTGGGCTTATTTTGAGCCGACCTATAAGGAAATGAATGTGCTTTTGCAGTTTTTTGATTGTTTTCTTATTTTTGTTGTGACAATAAAATAATGCTGTTTAAGTAATGTTTCTAGGTTCCTTTCTCTAGGTGTTTACATCCAAATTTTGCCTAAATTTTATGGACTCTTTCAGACTGACAGATTAAGAAAGCCATTTCTCATCTATGTCTACACAACTGAAATCTCTATTAATTTTCTTATCTTACAGCTTGATTACAGCAACATCTCTTCCTCCCACTTTATAAAATGTGGTCCGGCTCCATTCATTTCCATGTTGTAATGACAATACTTAAGAATCCGAGCTCAAAAGAGAAAAACAAACAAAAGGACAAATCTTATCCACAAAACCACTCTTCCCTAAATCCCTGTCTTTGGATCTTTATAAGGTAATAGGCCCTTCTCACTGCACAAGGGCAGCAGAGCCAGCAGTGCAGCGTCCTACATCACAAGACCTACTTGCTGAGTAAATCTTCCAAGCAATAGCAAGAGCAGTCATGCTGCTCAGTGAAGGAGAGGGCAGAGGGAAAGGATGACAACAGCTGGAGTAAAATGCAATGCTCTTGCCTCTGCACATATTTCAGGAGCTAGATATGGTTGTCAGTTATCTTTATTTTGCCTGTAGACATATGAGAGTGGCAACTTTTTCCTGTCTGGAATATGTATACAAAAAGCAGGTCTATTTCCACACAAAAACTATTCCACCCCTGATGCATTTTCTAATTAGCTTCTATTCTGCACTAGCTTTTCAATGAAGCCTGAACTGCCAGCCTGCTGTGACTGAAACACACCCATAATCAAGGACATGCAATCCTTGTCTCAAGCAGCATTTTTCACTGGTACATACAGGCTGCAGGATAATACCGAAATGGGTTCAGACCCTTCTAGAAACCCACATATATTGTGCTTTTCAGAAATCTCTCAGCTCAGTGGTCATAATGAACTCAGTCCCTTATTTCAGACTCACTGATTTTTTTCAAGAGAATCTGTTAGCTAAACCAAGCCAAAAGACTCTGAAAAAGAACCTATGTCCTCTGTACCTAACATCTTTTGTTCCTTTGATAAGAAACTGTGAACTTTTTGTTTAGGTGAACCCCATACTTGAAATACTAAACATTTAACATACTTCCTTTAAGTATGAGCTTACTTTCCAGCAAATCTCTTTTTTCACAAAACATGCCAGCTATAAAACGAGGTGCAGCTATTTCAGATTCCTTCACTGCTGCTCCTCTCTGCCATACAGGGGCAGGCTGAATCTCTTCATAGCACTGGGATGTTTATAGTCAGTCCTGTTCTCAGGCTGCAGCCAAGCAGAAGGTTTTGTTCAGCATTTATCACTGTGATCTGTGACACTGGCTCTAGCTTTATCATATTTCAGAAGTCTACGTAGTTTCATATGGTTTAAGGTGAGAGGGGTCTATTAGATCATCTGCTCTGACCTCCCATATATCATAAACCATTAAGCTTCAACCACAAGCTCTTAAATTAAGCCCAAAGACTTTAGTTAGCACTTTAGTTCTCAGAAGACTAAGCTTTTTGCCAAAGGCAGACAGAAAATGAGAAAAACAGATGTTACTAATCCAAACTCCTCTGCAATGGAGGACAATTGATTAAGTGAGATAAGTGATTTATACACACCTCCGGTGTTAAGGCATTTACTGTAGGGACTAAAAATTGTGAAACATGAATTTAATACCCTGCTCTGCTTTCTGACTTCAGATAAGCCTCTTCCCCTTTCTTTGCCACAGGTTCTAATTTCTCAAATAATTGTAATTAAAATCTCCTTTCTCAAAGCTTGTTATTACAGTGTTCCTGAGATAGAGTTATTAAGTACTTATATAAGCCTCTTGTCTTTTGGTAAGTAATGCTTAGCTAGGAAAAGTCTGAGTAAAACAGTCCTCCAGTATAGCATTCCTGTTTTCTATTCTGTTTCTTAATTCAAATCCTCAGCTGGCTTCCACAGGGCTACAAGGCAGTAAGGGCGGAGTCCTCTGGTCTGCACCCTACCTTTCCTGTCTGCAAATGATGCAGTTCACTGAAAAATTAGGTGGTTCATTCATTCACTCTAAATTAAAACCCCATAGGAAGGGGAAGAAAAATGCAGCTAGAAGATTGTTATTGGATTACTGATTTATAAGAGCAATTCAAGGTTACCAGCACAATTTCACCTTCTAGCAATTCGTGCTGAAGAAAAAAGCTGGCACAACTCAAAGTTCTGTTCTGCATACACCTTTGTTACAAAATGGCAGTCTACTTCTACAAGTAACTTTTAAAAATGTATATTAAACATATTTTCTACTGGAACAGTGAAACAGCTCATAGAGTGTTGTAATTTTGCTGAAATTTTGTTTCAAAGAAGCAAAAAGCTGATGATGATGACTGTCTTTAATCCTTTCTTCTGAAATTACTATTCACAGAATTGAAAGAGATCTACTAGGTTAGCAAATCCCAAACCATGCTGTCACAGGCAGACATGAACTGTCATCCTGTTCATTTTCTATTTATATTATTCTGTGTATTACAGTACAAAATAGAATTTAAATAAAAGTGATTAAGCTGAAATTATTTTTTTAAAATCCCTTCATATGAATTTTCAGATTTAGCTCCAATTCAGAAGGAAAAGACATTTCAAAAGCTTGAGATCATTCATGAAAAAAAAAAAAAGAGCCTTCAAAAACCCTAATAAAAAGGCTTCTTATAAATGGCAGCCTTCTTGTAACATTTTTTCCACTGCTCCAAAAATTCTTTCAAGTAAATCTGACAGGGCAGCAAACAGGAAAAGAACTGGTAACAAATAGTAAGTGCAGCTCCCACTGTTCATCTGAGCAGAGAAACCAGCAGAGAAGCAGTGTGTAAGTCTGGCAGGAGCGCTGCAATAAAAGCACAAAAGCCAGCTCAGCAGGGTACGTGCCATCTCCATTCATGCCTAGGTTAGCTCCACGCAGAAATCCTTGCACACAGGAGTCAGAACATACTCCCCTCTCTATGTCCACACTGTGCATCTCACAGTTTCTGCATGCCACACATTTTAGACTAGAAGCTGTTTTTCACGCTAAATTGCAACTCCACCATACAGACCTGGGCAAAAAACTCACTGAATTTAGTATCAACCAAACTTGCTTTTAAGCCACAGGGGGTAGCATGTTTAATGGATGCCAAAGCTTCTAAGATGTGGCATTCAAAGCACTCACATCTGCAGGAAATAGACAGGATTTTTTTTTTTTTTCATTTTTTCTTTCTTTCTTCACTTTATTCTTCTATTTGTATCATCATGCAACATTGCTGAGAAAAGTATTGTGAAAGTAATGGGTAATGAACGAAGGGGAAAGTGAGCAGATGTAAAACCTACTTTGTTGGTGCATGACAATTTTTGTATGAATAGAATGGTTAATGTCTTTTTCTTTGCAAAGAATTCTGAATTTTATAATTTAGGAACGCAGCTCTTGATAAAAAAAAGTGAAGCATAACTGGAATATATAGAAACAGCTTGGGCAATATTGCTTTTGGATTAGATTTGAACTCTGTTATGAAAAGAGGAGTAATTATCCAATTGTTTGATACAGAAATCAAACACAGAAATTACGTATGCCATTGTAACAACAGAGTCAAAATCTTCTGGTTTTTTTGTTTGTTTTTTTTTTTTAACAGTTTTTTTGCTTAAATTCTGAAGCTCCTGCATATCAAAGGTAAGAATTACACATCATGAGACACTTTTGTGTCAGTGTTAAACTAACACATCTAAATCTATATTGCTTTCCAAACTAGTTTGCAATAAGTAACTTTGTCTCCAATTATATATTCATATGGGAATCTCATTTTACATTTTATTCATCAACAGAAGAGATAAAAGCAGTTAGAAAATACTTGATAGCAGAGTTTTACTGCAACAGTAAATCATACCTCTACTATAAAAGTTGAGAGAAGCATTATGTGAGGTTGTGTTATACTCCAGGATTTTATAGCCTTGAAAAGAATCAGCAATAAATTTGAATAAGGCTGAGAAGGAAAGCAGCTGGAGATGCAAAAGAGAAGTGACACCTTTATACTGTACTTCTATTTACCATTTATCTGTCATTTTTTATCTCCACATCTTGAGATTAGAAATCTCTTTTTGCATAGGTAAAATGTCAGTGACAACTTTCTATTTTAACATCTTAAGCTGTCGATCACACTTTGTTTTAATAACTTTTAAAGAACTTGGTAGAATGAGAAATACAGAAGGGGGAATAGTTGCGGATTAAATACTCTAGACCCATTTCCTTTTAGTATTTAAAACTATTGCAGGTTAAAAGAGTAATGAACACCTTGTAATTGTTTGCTATAAATTCTCTAAATTAATGTGGGTTACTTCAATATTGACATATAAAATAGAATGGATACCTTGTATGCATCTATGTTTCAGCCATTGCAAATTCCACCCTTATTATTATAAGAAATACAGAAACTAAAACCTGAGGATAACAAAATGTTTGATATTGACTTCTTCTTTTGTCCTGCAGGTGGTGAGGTGGTTGCAACAGCTTTGACATCATGCTAGTAAATAATTTTAAAATCCAATCCTGAGCCAACCTATAGACTTAATCCCCTTCTCAGTAGTTCCAGAGCTAGTACGGAATTTAATAAAGGATTTAGATACTTTTGTGGCTAAGGGTCAGTAAATGTTTTTTTCCTAAATTTCTAATTACACAAACTTCTGAGCTAACGATATTCTTACAAATGCATCTGCAGGTGTTTGTAGAGAACTAGAAAATTCATAACATAACACAAAGCCTTTCCTTCACACCTCCCACTTAATCAAGAGACTTTAGAAACTAAAATTTAAAAATCTATTGCAAGAAATGTATTGTCTTTTAAAAATTACTAAAGCAAATCACATTTGAGTCACTTTTTTCATAATTTTTAGTGAGAAAAAATCCCCCACTCCTTATGAGTGAAATAATCCCAAGTTTGCAAATGTTTTCTACAGCCATCTTTGTTATACATTTAGGACTTCTATATACAAGTATATCCCATTACTTTTTCTCCTGCAAAATTCTATAATATAAGGAAATTGAAAAGGTGGATGGTATTTCATGTAGTTTTCTAGTAGGTTTAACATTCAGAATCTTTTGTGGGCTATAATGTGAAACATTTTCAACTCCTTTATAAGGAAATTATATTTAAGATGTTGATTAGGAAAAGAAATTGTCTCAACTGGAAGTGATGAAAAGACAATAATGTTTTGCCCTTCATGAATTTGAAAATACTGAATGTCAATTCCATGTGGCTTATTCCAAGCAATTTTAAACTTGAATAAATAGTAAATGCTGTGCACAAGAAATGAGAACACTTTCCATGCTCAACCTAGTGTGCACCTGTTACCTTAACAGGTTTAACAGAGATGACATTAATATAACTCTAACTTCAACATCAGACATAGTTGAGGGAGGTTGCTCATAGATAATACACTTTCCCAACACCAAAGAAAACCCAGAAGTGTCCTTCAAATTCTTCTTAACCAAAGACAAAATCATTACATATTATTAAAGTATATGCTTCAGGTTTTTTTAATTCTAATTACATCTAGAAAGCTTTCATTTTCCACTTCTGATAATAATATGGACTAAAATATACTTGACAAAATACTTCATCGTTTCACAGCCATTATATCTGTGACTATACAGCAATTGTGTATTTACATGTCTTTTTAAACATGGATAGACCACACTTCAGAAATTTGCACTAAGATTTTATATTACACAAAATATTCATAAATATCTATATTATGTGTCATTATACAGGGAATGTACTGAAATTACAGTTTGGAATCCTGGAAAAAGGGGTGTGTTTATGTGTGTTTCTTTTCGTATTTCCACTGATCCATAGAATGCTACCAAAATAAAACACACAGAAAAGAGTAACAGCCTGCATTATTTTAACCCTCAGCTAGAAATATATTTTCAGTTGAATTTGCTTATAATAATAATGCTTTAAATTAGGTTATTCAACATCATTTACCTTCATCAGCAGTTCAAAAAATAAGGGATTCAGTAAATTTGAAATGACAAACACAAAAATCTTTTCATGAAGGAAATTAACATGACATGGCACTCAATCAGTTACTCTAAAGCTTTACTCCCAGCCCCTCACTTCTGCATTATATAATTTCTCACTACCAAATTGAAACATTATTATCAATATGTTTGGCAATTTATGAAGTAAAACGATGTGGCTGAATGGGAAAATTCCTAAAATAGCCTTAAGAGGTATTATCAGGTTAATATAAGGAAATAAAAAATATATAACATATAAATGTATGTTTGCTTTGCTTTCCTTTTCTTTCAGCCAGGTAGTGGCTGTTTGTTCAAGTCTGGTCAGAGATCATTCAAAGCAGTTCTCCTTAAGAATTGTTTAAGAACTTCAGCTTTCTTGCTTCAGCATAGAGATCAGTGAATATTTTGAGCAACTAATGAACTACTATAACTGAGTATCACTGTCTCAGGGATGAGTCACATTGTAGAGGGGCTGCTTTCCATTCTTATACCTTAAATGAGGGGCAAAATTTCATATATTTCACCACTGGCAGTCAAACAACGTGAAACTCAGCGAACAATAGTTATTAAAATTATGGATACAATCTTAGCTCATTGTGCAAACCTAGTTCAATGTAACTGATATACATTGTCAAAAATTAATGAAAAAAAAAAGTTTACTACGTGACTGTACTTAGATACAAATATATCTAAAATGGGTCAGGGTGAGCAGCCTATTGACGTGCATATATCTTTCTGCTTCATCAGACAACTGTAAGGTGTCTGATTTTTCAGACAGTTGAATCTATTAAAGTCTAGCTCTCTGCCAACAGTGCTCTTGGCATGCATCCACATGATGTAATTTTAGAGATAACTGGATTTTTGCTTGATTGGTATTTTTAAAAAAATCAAATTTACTAATACAGATTTTTTAAAAAAAGGTGAATATTTATTGAATATTCACCTTTATATTGAATGCTCCATTTATAAGTTTGGCTCACTGAACCAGTGTTTCAAAAGACTGTAGAATGTCAAGAAAAAGATTTTTTTTCAATCCTGAGGAAAAAAAAGTTTGCAAGTCATCAATCTTCTGTTTTTAATAGCAAGTCCTGAATGTTCTAAATTAATTTATGCATTTTTGCGACCACCTGTCTGCTGTTACTGTCAAAACTGATTCAGGTCCTCTGAGTGTTCAGAAGTCTTAGCTGTGACACTGTGAAGTTTTAACCCTTTCAGCAAGTGAGTAGGGAGTGAGGAATACCTTACTCATGGACCTATAATAAAGTGGCTTCTTGATTAAAAGACAGAAAAAAAGCCCCAAACAACCGATATATAGGGTGGCATGGTAACAAGGGTCTCTGGCCTTCTTCCAGTGAACTTGGTGGGGGCTTTGACTACACAGAACTGCAATGTGAGGAGCTGAAGTTAGCTTCTCTTTCAGCTGAGCTCTCTGATGATACTCAGACACAGCTGACAAAGTTTAGAGAATGGCGTGATCAACGTATTTCAGTCTTGAAATTTAAAATCAGATGTTTAAGTTGAAATTAGACATCCTGGATAACTTACCCTTAACTTTTTATTCAGAAACACAAATAGTTACAGAGAGAAACAGGCATCTGTACAGAACCGTAAATCTACTTTATTTCCTTTGGCCACAGAAAGATGAGTGTTCTAAGATGTGGGACCTGGATGTTTTAAACAAGGTAGAAAAAATCCTTTTGCTAAGAAGAAAATTCAACTTGCTCACCTTTCTAAACCAATTGCATGCTGAGGACTTGAAGCAGTGGTGTCAGCAGTGAAAAGCATATCTGCTGCTTTAGATTAAAAATCACTTAATTCAAATGCATTTAATTCTACATTATGTTAACACTAATTTGAATTTAAATTAAATTCTTAACATCTGATGCTTATTTATGAAACCAGAGACATAAAATTGTATGCAGAACTATAGTATACATACAATGCACTCAGCTAAGAGAACAACTCTTCTGACATTTCTATAAAAATAAATAATACATATTTATACTAATCTCACAAAAATATTAAGGATTGATGTTTTTAACCCCCCTCCAAAAGGTTCCAACAATGTTCTGAAAAAAAACCCCACCACTTTTTTGATATTCATTGTGTGAACCAAATATATGCAGATAAGACCAAGATGGCCACAATCTACAGCTGACACTTGTTCCATCTCAGCAAGGACAAAAAGTGCTCCACCATTCCTGGCTCACATACCAAAAAGTTCTGGAGCAGGCACAGTTCTTCATCAGGCTGTGTTTTACAATCTCCAAGCTTCTTATCTCCCTCCCCGCTTTACTTCACAACGCTAGGCCTGTGAACAATGCTTTTTAGGTCTTTTACAGCTTTCTGTTAACTTCTACAGAAACTCCACTTCCCGAGAAAGACAGAAAGCAATGTGACATTTACCAGGCTGAATATCCTTAGCATCCCCCAGATGCAAGGTCATCTTGAGCAAAAAACAATTCTAAAAACAACTCTTCCTCCTGGCCAGTCTTCCATGTTTAACCCTTTCATCCCCACATTCAGCATTCATGAATGGACAGGACTTTTAACCCACAGCCCTTGTGATCAACAAAATATGAGCATATCATAGAAGTTAGCTGAATGTGGTTATTTCTGGTTTTTAATATTGTCCTGTGAATATTTGCCTCATTTTTCTTCTAGAGCTACAGTGCTACAACCCAATCACAAAAATGCATAGATCAATTATCTTAACTGAGTTATACAATGCAGTCATTACTTACTGCTAAATTTTCAACACAGTCCTGATATTTTGTGTAAAATTCAGTTCTGGCGAGCCATTTACTACAGGTACCTTACAATTTTGAATCATTCTACCATGCAACTTGAAGCACAAAAGCGAGACCTAACCTGGGAGTCTATTTAATACAGTCTATCGACTTGGGTGCCTCAATTAGCTGCTAGAAATGAAAGCATGAACCTTCAATTTGTTGTAATGGCAACCCAGATTTATCTTATTGCAGGGCTGGATTCATGCAGCAGGATATCATCCATGTATGATCAAGCATGCAAGTACCTGGGGATTTGGATTTTAGAGATTTTTCTAGTCTCTGTGAATAGTGTAAAAAATATTACTCAAAAATTTACCACACTGCCTTTTAATATCTTTTATGAACAAACAAAAAAAATTATAATGAAGCATTATATAAGAGATAGATACAAGAGATGTGACTTTGGATTATAGAAATAAAATATACAATTGTGTACATTTTTCAGTAACCTTGGAGAACCAGTTATGAAGTACACCTACATGCACACATCCTGAGAAGAAAACACTTAGAACATGCACACACTTTCTGGCGCTGTAGCACTCAAGAGAACTCCTTTACTTTAAGGGGGTTTTCAGCTAAATAAATAACTGCTCTAGCCATGTTTTATCTGTGGGACACATCCATAAAATGAGACCGTACTATTAATTATAATTTCCTGTTCATTTTAATGACATTTGAAAAGCTTTTGTAGCTCACTAAATGAGCTGTTTGGACTCCTTTTCTGCCTGGTTAGTGACTACCAGCAAGTAACAGCATACAGCAGGGATAGTCTAATTACTGCCAAAACCAAAGGTCACCTAATTCCAGGCAATGCAAATAGACTAATTATATTTTTTCTTAAGGTGTCTTCCAGACATGTGTCAATCAGCAAAATAGCAAATAGTGGAATAAGCAGTCCTACACCAGCATAAATTCAACATATTTCTACTTAGAATAATGCAGTAAAATGACACCACATGAAAATGGTTGATAGGGAATTTAATTACTGTGCTTTATAAAAAGGAAACCGTGGGATATTAAAAAAAAAACAAACATGAAAACTCTTTCTGTGACCTTTAAGTAATTAGTGTTTCATAATTATGTACATGCAGTCTGTAGTTACTTTTTTGAAAATGCCAATAATTTCCCTCCCTCCAACAAGCCACACATTACAGTTATTTTAATTTATATTCTAAATAAGGAAAATTCTTATTGGACAAATATTTTTCATCATTAATCTCAAAGGAAAGAAAACAGAAAAGCACACACATAATTAAACATTATAGAATTCTGCTTTTATGATTAAGTTTTATGTACATTATCTTTAAATTTTTATTTAATATCTATGAAAAAATCGCGCTCTCAGAAACACACATATCCAAATCAGCAAGAGATATTTCCGTGTGCTCACCACATCACTTCAAAAAAACCTCTTACTAGAGCCACATTTTTAGTTTAAGATTATTAATGTTCTTGATTTGAAAATTCTCTCAGAAACATCCATCCCCAGAAATAAAGAGAGATCAGCGGCAGCACACCATACCAACACTGTATTACTCTACCATACAGGTAAGGTGGTCATTAACAACAAAGCTTAAAAAACTAACAAATTATACGTGCAAGCCTGTTGAACAGGAATCAAGCCTGTGAACCCTATATATGATGTGATAACCAGCTCCTATCCATCACACTAACTGAAAGCAGTGCCTGTCCTGCCTTCCTACGCCTGACTAACAAACCATCCACCAGCTCCTGGGGATGAGCCTGAAAGTGTCAGCTCTGAGCTACTTCCTTAATTCTCCAGCCTGAATTATATCTGAAACAGCACTGATATTTCCTAATGTAGTACATGTGTTTCACTTCTACCTTTCAAAGTTACTTAGCAATGCCATCATTACTTAGATATGAGGATTACAAAGGCTTTGAAGCTGCTGATAGGCAGCATGTGTGGGTCCTCAGTGCCAGCAAAGCCTGTTTCAGAGAGCTGAAAAAGGCAAAACCTGAAATGCTGAGACAGAAGCACCGAGCATGAGAGGGTACAGTCCATGTTGTCTCACAGGCTGTCAAAGAGGAAGCTCAAAAGAAACCAAAAACCCACCCACTGCTTCTGGTATTCCTTTCTCTGTTGGTGCTTAGGCGACGTAAAAACCAAATTATAGAAAAAATGTTACCAGTCAGACCCATAATGCCTGTGAGAATCAAAGGGTGCTTTGGGTCAGGAGGAAGCCCACAGATCACTTTGATCCAGTCCTCTAGCCATGGGCAGGGACATCTTTTTCCACTAGACTAGGTTGATCAGAACTCCAAGGATGGGGCATCCATAATTTTTCTGTGCAACCTGTTCCAGTGCCTCAGCACCCTCTCAGTACAGAATTTCTTTCTAACATCTAATCTAAGCCTACTCTCTTTCACTTTAAATCCTGTACCCCTTTTCCTATCACTACTAACTTGTTAGCTCAGTCTGCAGCTGTCATTTAAATTCAGGGTTAGGATTTTAGGAGTGGGCTGTCTTTAAACCCCACAATCAAGAAAACTTCCGTTTTCATAGCAGGCCTATTAGACACTTACAATTTTTATTTTTTGGCCCACTGGGCAGTCACCAGGTACTCACCTAGCACCAGCCCAGATGCTGTCAACTCACAGGGCTTACCCAGCAAGTCAGGCTTGTCACTAGTCATTGTTCTCAAAGGAGTTACACAATACCCCATTGAATACAAGGACAAAGAGCTAATAGGAAAGCAAAATTCAAAAACCTGCAGTTGCACATTATGTGTTGCTTTCTCCCATTTTTGGGACAGAGCATTTTAAAGACATACATGGTATGGTGCGATGTCCTACAAACTGTCTGCCCAAAGTAATGTAAAGGTTTGCAGGGCAAACCTTTTGAGTTCACTCTTGAGTTTTGAGTTCACTCTTCATAACTTATGGTGCTGAGTGCCAAATTAGTGTATTTGCATTATAACTGCAATTCTACTGATACACGGTTTTCTGTGGATGGAGGTAATTGTATCGGTTCCAAGTACTGAAAAATAAATTTGCTTTTATCCACCACTTTTCTATCCTACTTAACTAAAACTTCTGAAGAAGCAGAAGCAAGCTTTCATGTGGTGAAGTGTCCACTACAGTGTTTAAATGAATAATTTACTATCCAAATTGACTGCACTGATTGTCTAAATTTAGAGATATCAGACTTTTAACAGATGGTACACTACAGACAGTAACTCTTGGTCAAAAGTGCTTCTAGAATATGCAATTTGCTATGGTAAACTGGTCCATCAAATCAATCTGGCATTTTGCCTCTGGGGAAGGGTAGTATAAAATCCTCTATAGAAAGATGAATTTCTCCCATAATACACTTGGTCACCTGTGCAATGCTATTCATTCTTGACTGGAAATTAGAAAAAAACCGGTACACTTTCAGGTAAGTAGAATTTGTTATGGTATCAGCTGGAAGGTAGCCAATATCCAAATAAATTATATTTTATATTAAGGGTATGACCTTAAGATCCTCTAATCTTATTGACATAAGTGGTAGCTCACTATACAGAGCATTTGCAGGAGTAGACAACAAATTGGCATGTAGTTTAACAGCTAGGATATAGAAAGGAAATGAAAAGAAACTGAAAGTGTGCATCCTTTCTATTTTAGGTTAATGCACTCCTAAAGACAGGAAATATTGTGGTTATTTGACTTCCTGTATATTATAGATGCTACACTTCAATTATTTCTGCTTCAAATTCAATATTTTTGCTTGACACACACTATATCTTTAAAGGAAGAAAATGAATAAAGGTCGTATTTTTATTTCCAGTGGCAGAAAATCTATCAATTGCACCAGAAAATAGTTTCCAGGATTAGTTAAAATATCCACCTTATTTTTAGTTTAATTTGGTCTATATTCTGCTTTTAGCCATTACATGTCAACATTTTCCTGCCTACAGACTTAATAGACCAGCATTAAAAAATTCTTGTTCTCAGTAAAGGTATTTATAGCTTCTAATCAAATATCTAAGTCTACTTTTCTTTTCTTTCTTTAGACTAAGCTCAGCTTTTCATTGCAAAGCACGTGTTCCAGTCCTTTCAGTCATTTCTTCGTGCTCCTTTGACATTTTCCATTTTGTTTTCCTAACTGATGGCACCAGAATAGGACACAATATTCATGAAATAGTCATACTAATGCCAAAAGCTGGGACAATATAATCTGCTAAGTCTTACCCAATATTTGCATAGTCACATCTTTAAAAACCTTTCATTTTCATGAGCTCACATTCCATTGTTTATCCAGTATTACTCTCTGCAAAGTTTTATCACTTTGTGAAAGTGATTGCTTTTCTGAAGTAGTGGTTTTCTATTTGTAAATATGGTCCAACTTCCCAGGATTTTACAGCACTCACAGTGGAATCCATATCAGTTTACCAAGTTTGATGAGAATTAGCTGATTATATTTTTGTTACCAATCACTTACCAAATTATGTGGCACCAGAAAACTGAACCATTGCTGATACAATAAGCATTATGATTTAATTCTTCAACATGCAAAGTAGCAGAGAAACAGGAACCAATTTTCCTCATATAGCACAAAGGCCTTCTAGGTTAATTTTCTTCAAGTTGGAAAGTTTACTTTGTACTTTATTTTTATATTCAAATATGAAGCCATTTGCTTTTCATGCTATTCACACTTGATGCTGGGGAAAGTGCTACAAGGTCAGAAAAATCAATAAAAGAAATTAAATAACTGATATAACATTACTTTTTATCTCCAGTAAGTTATTACATCGGTAATGTAGTAATGTTACAAAGAGCTCAACAAGATCATCCAGAACAATATTAAGCCCTTCTTGATGACAAGCAAAAATATAGTTAAATAAGACCTGATGCTCCTTAATCAGCTTAGTGGATTTCCAAATTCCCTATAAACATTCCAGGTACTGTATGCACCATTAAATCAAAAGTCTGCAAACCTGAACTATACTGTCCCAAAACTTCCATTTAGCTGCAGGGATAGAAAGAATCTGCTACACATTTTTAACTTGTCGTTTTCTGGACAGTTTAGTAAAAGGGCATCCCACTTTGCTTGTTCACTTTGACAGTCTATTCTTAACAGGAAGAAAATACAAAGAATTGCTGGGATAGAGCTAACTCTGATTTATGTTTCCAGCTTTGTAAGATTTCTTTCCCGCCTTTAACCAGATTGAGTACCTATTGTTTTCCTTTCTTGTAATGAACACCTGGCAGCAATAGTTGATAACAAACACTACTACCACTGTATTTTGAAATATACTGACATTTGAAAACAGTAGCAAAAGATTTGCTATTCTATGCTAGCTTGAAACAAAATTCACGTAATTATAATCTGCAACAGAAAAACAAAAAAAAACAACCAAACAGAACCGAAAAAAGTCCCCAAACAAACAAGAAAAAACATTATTAACACAGAAATCATACCAAAGATACAGCAGATTGGATGCTGCATTCTTTGCCATCTATGTTAAATTGTCATGTCGTGTAAATACACATTGGTAACAGCTGCCATTCTCTACTAGAGAGACATCTGAGTTTCATTGTGATGTAAAAAGGCCTCACAAATAATACAGGCATGGATTAATTGAGTTTATAAAGCATATTAAATTCTCATGACAGCTAGGTGATCAGAAAACTGGCCATGGTTTGTACATCCTCAGCCACCTAAGCAAATCAAACAACCTGTTGCAGTTTCCAAAAATAAAGCAGATAGATTAAATTAAATCTATGGCAACAATAAAGTGATAAAAAGGGGGAAAATATTTGCATTTAAAAGGAAGAGTTGATTTAAGAGCAGAATCTGAATATACTAATTAATATTGTTCATATAGCATGGTATTAAGGGATCTTAAAATATAATGTTTGAAAATGAATAAATTCACTACCTTAGCTCATTATCTTTGACAGCAAGGAGGATTGTTTCCAGAAAAAATAGTTCTATTTATAATATACAAAACTTACAACTACACAAGGACTTGCGGAAGACTTTAAGATCAGAAGAATGTGTAGGAGCAATTTATTTTTCTTCTGAATTCCTCCCATATTATTTGGGATCTCCAAGGGTGTGTAATACAATTCTTGATTCTTTCTCAAAGGGACAATGACAATAACAATGCCAAGTGGTGGAGTTTTGAATAGAGCTGGCTTCTTTCTAGGTGAAACTTAAGTGTACTGAGCAGTGCTTCTCCCTTCTGAGTGCAATCTTACATGACCTTGTAACACAGAAAATTAAGAGGATAAACTATTAATGCATAATTACAATTCTGTATTATAATATGCTACCATAATTTAGCATTGCAAACACATCTTTAGCAAGTAGCTAGCTGGCTGCTGACATAAACCCTCCATTGGGTCTCACACTAAATCAACCTGGAAACATTCTGTTATAGAAAGGTGCTATTCTGCTTGATATGCTTTGTATCCCTTTATGAGCATTTGACATCTGAACTCAAAATATACTCTGGCTGCCTGTTGTTTTTCAAGTGGAGTTTGAAGTGCTGTTTTTGACCCATAAAGCCCAAAATTACTTGAAGCTTGCTTTTTTGAGAGACGGAGTCACTCCCCATGAGTTAAGATTACTGACACCACTGAAGCACCTTTGAGTGAAAGATAGGGAAATAATGACAAGGTATATGAGTGCTCTTTCACTGTAGAATTCACTTTCATACCTATCTGAAGTGATCTAAATTTGTTAATCTTTAAAACGTACCGAAGTCCCACCCACCTATACAGACATGAGGGAGCAATTGTTGTCATGAGGACTAAAAAGGGGAAGGGAAGGCTTTCTGTGTACTGTGTTCTGTGGCCAGGGAATGACTGTTGCCTATTGACTAATGCTCCTGTCCATTGTGAATGGCATTTTAATTTGTCAAGAGCACCAACAGGTCAAAAAAGATATCTGAAGGTGTTCTAAAGACAACATACAGCCTTTTAACACCCTACATACAGAGATGGAAGAATTAGAAATAGCTCCATGCATGAAAGTGAGCCTAACAATCCACCCCCACCTCACAAAAACAAAACACTCCAAAAAACAAACAAATTAGGGAAAAAAAAAACGAAACAACAAAACAAAACCCAAACCTACATTCACTTGCTATTAACTAAAGTATGAAATAGCATGAAGAAGAGACAAATGTTATGCTGAATGATTTGACAAATTGATGACAATTACTACATTATTAAAAGTCACGACATATAAAGATATTCACTCATAGATTAACTCCTTTCATTCCTATAATTGAAAGACATTTAATACTAATGCCAGTTTGAAACCTACTTAGCATGTTCATTCTTGCCATCTGCCCTGCCCAAGCAGTTCCATTAGCAGTACCACTTTCACCCCCCAGGGAAAAAAGCCAAACAAACCAACCCATACCAAAAACCCCTGTTACCTGTAGGTGACTAGAAAAGACTTCTACAGCCCTCTAGTGTGGCCAGACTATAGACCCTGGGTATAAATGCTAATTTTTGCCCCACACTCTGAAGGAAACCCTTCAGACTTCACCACTGCTGGATATACAAGTTACACCAGTGAAATCACACTGCCGGCAGAGTTACACTATTCTCATGGTCACATCACGCAAGGGACGTGGTACCAAAAGCTTGGGACTGGTCTTTGCAAATAAAAGCATATTTGCAGAAAAGGAATAGGGAGAAAAAATGAATATCAAACATTCGGCTAATTTGCTGTGTACATATTTAAAGAGCTGACTGGAGAGTTTGCTATGCCTGCTTGCAGGCCCTCTGCAGCACTGACGCCTCGTTTCTCCTTTTGCTCCCTCCCTGCTTCTTTCCCAGTGAGCTCCCGTTGACAGAGCCTACGGCTATACTCTCGGAAATCATATAAAACCTGACAGTGCCAAAATCTCAACCGCAGAAAGGTGTTTTGAGGTGTTGCCTTTCAAATCCAATTTTCGCGGACAGCTGTGCTGCACGGCTGCCGCCTGCCCACGGGCTGCACATGGAGCTCTTGACAAAACAGTCGGGAGCTGGGCGGGCGCGGGGCAGGCGCTGGGAAGGCGCTGGGCGCTCCTGCCCCGGCCCCGCTCCATCCGGAGCTCGCTCCTGCCCCGGCCCCGCTCCCTCCGCAGCTCGCTCCTGCCCCGGCCCCGCTCCCTCCGGACCGCGCTCCTGCCCCGGCGCCGCTCCAGCATCAGCTCGCTCCTGCTCCTGCCCCGGCCCCGCTCCATCCGGAACTCGCTCCTGTCCCGGCCCCGCTCCAGCCGCCAGCACTTGTACCATATCCGCTGTTACTAAAACTACTGTGGCATTTGCTGCTGTTGCTCCGAAGTGTCTCTGCGCGGCTGAAAGAGTATTGTACCTGACCCCCTAACCTCGGAAAGGCAGCGCGAGGCTCCCTAGGTAACCTTCAAGGTGTCCTGAAGCTGTGAACATAAAAGCACCTTAACAACTCTGGACTAAGGTTATTTTTAAGGGACATTCAAATCAGAAATACGTGAGATACACAGACAGAAAGAGAGCTATAAAGAAAGCGTCGATGCTTCTGTTATCAACATTAACTTCTCTTGGAAAAGAACTTTTGTGTTCAAAAAATCTCAAACATAGTTGGTTTCTACATAAGGATGTGCTACACAGTCCAATCAAAATTGTATTTAGGAAGTAAATGTTTGTGCATCAGAACATGAAATGTGCAAGCAGTATTGATGGGAAAGGTGTAACAAGATCAAATTCACACTGTTTAACTGTATATTGCCACTTATTACAGCTGTACACATAGCACTGTGAAGACTGACTGCTATAGCACAACAGTTTATTTTGCACTTGAAATTTCTGATAAATATTGCCTGGAGATCTCTGCAGGGAACTAACAGAATCCCAGCTGTTATATTTACTGGCAAGGAAGTTAATTCAACCTTCCTTTGGACAATTCAAATTAAAGCACTGGGTCATAATTATGCATCAAGCAAGAATGATGACACAGATGATCTTTGTGTTCTCATGCAATTGAAAAAAGCTATGTTGTAATTAGCGTTGCAAGCATGATAAAATGTTGCTGCAGCTTTGAAACTCCGCATACTTTAGTTTGAGCAGATAAGTGCAAAGAATAAGTAATTGCCTAATCTGAATCAAAGGTTTCAATTAAAATTCACAAGTCTGGAGATTAAGCTGGATTTTCTTATTTAGTTAGCTGCAATGCTGAAAATATGCAGTCAAATTCTATTCCCATTTACTTTAAGGTTTTTTCAGTATATGCAAGAAAGTGTGGTCTATTAAAATTCCTGTCTACTACTTCATTAAAAGCTTATGAAACCAAATTTCAAACTCATTCTGCTGCCAGATGCATATGTCAGAGTGGCACTGCCCCTTTATGATTGTTTTTTAAATTACACTCAAGTATATGATACACATTCTTCACTCTGAGCATAGGCACCATCCCCAAAACCTAAAATTATATCACACAATACATGTGACTTAGTGAGTCAGTACTGAAAAATGTACAAAAGGTATGAATTTTTAGAAACTACTTTAGTAGAAAATAGAGGACTGTTAATGTCCAACAGTAAACATAGTAATCATTTATTCCCGTCTTTCTTCCATTTCTTGTGCAGCACCTAAATTATATTACTGTACATGCTTGTTTTCTTGCTTGTCGGTTTTGTTGGTGTTTTCTTTTTTCTTTTTTTTTTAAACTGGATGAAAAATGTTGGTCTTTGCATAGCATTAGCATTTAAATAGCCCTTTAACAATTTTGTATTCAGACCACAGTAATCTTAAGGTTGCAGTTTACCAAAGTACATTAAAAGCCTCTAATATGTTTACAAAATATTTAATTCCTTCATGCCTATAAAAGTTCTGAATTCATAGAATTATAGAATGGGCTGGGTCAAAAGAGACCCTAAAGTTCCTCTTGTTCCAACCCTCCTGCCATGGGCAGGGACACCTTCCACTAGACCAGGTTGCTCAGAGCTCTGTCCAGCCTGGTCTTGAACATTTTCAGCATCCACAGCTTCTCTGGGCAACCTGTTCCAGTACCTCACCACCCTTACAGTAAAAAATTTCTTCCTAATATCTTTATGAGAGGCATGCAACTTACAGGAGGTATTTTATAATACTATGTTGCATTCCAGAACTTCTATACAGGATTTAAAAAAAAAAAAAAAAAGGAAAAGTTCTGGATTATATCATAATATAGCTTAAAAAGAAAGCCAAAAATCTGCAAAGTACTTTACACATGCCTTGCAGGATTTTACAAGAAACCTTCAAAACAGGCACCATTCAGTGTCTCATTTTTGAAAAATCCAAAGCCAGTGGCTCTCCAAGATAATCTGCTGCGGAAAGGACAATACTTTTACAAAATCCAAGTATTGACTCAGCCTCTGGACCATGATCAGTCTCTAAAATTTTTTAAAATGCAGTTTGGTAAGATGTAGAAACTGGAGAAAATGTGAATATATTTTCAATAGATTTCACATAAAAGTTGAGTAAAAAGTTTGGAGTCCATATTACTGTAGTCAAATAATACTTGACCAGGGTAGCCTAATTTTAAAATGTGAATATTCTTCTGTTGAATGTCTGCTTTCCTTTCTAAGTTCTTATATTCCTACTCATCACTAATTTCTGATCCCAACAAGTCTACACATGTGTTAAGACTATTGTGTTTAACATAGGTGGCTACAATGAATTCAGCTGCAAAGGTATAATCGTATTGTTTAGTTTAATTAGGCAAAATTTTGACCTGGGTATATTAAAATAAATTACTTGATTGCCAGCAATTTACAGATATATTTTGTGAGATCTTAGCCCTGTTGGAATTGACATTTGTCTCTGTATTTTCATTTATTTTATTAAAATTACAAGAATTTTTAAAATATAATACAAATACTAGTTTTGACAGCTAAACGCCATATGATGATCCATAATTAGAAAGTAAAATTTTTAAAACTTGAAGGATCTAAGATAAAACAGGAATTATTATAAGTCATTAACAGGCATAGTATATATTTGTTCTATAAGTAATGAACATTACAATTATTGCTGATATAGTTTCCTGAAAATTACACTAAATATCACTAATAGCACACCAAATAGTTAAGAAGAAGACCCATCAATTTTTGCATAATTTAGAATATATTCAGACATAATTCAAAAGGAACGTGTATCAAATTGAACACGGAAAAGTCATTTGAGGTGTAAATGATACCCATTAACATGCAATGCTGGTTAAACGTGGGATGAGGATTGACAGAGTTCATAATAAGGAGGGAAATGAGGTAGCTGAGTAAGAAGCAGGTGTTCTCTGAGCCAGGAACTCAAACACACAGGTGTTTGAGAAACATCACACTCCCTTCAGTGATCTCAAGGGCCTCACCTTCATGTTCCACTCAGAATAGCATCATTCCTACAGTTTCCCCATTGTACCCCTCCACACACCTTTTTTTTTAACAGTAATATCTATAGTACTATAGTACATCTAGTACTGTGCAAAACTATTCATGAAAGGATGTCACACTGGCTATCTTCTACATTTTTCTGCTCTCGTGTGTGTAAAGTGGAAAAAAAAAGAAATTTAACTGTTTTTCTAGCAAATGAGAAAGCACAAAAAATAAATGAAAAACTTGCAATAAGAAGTCAATGAGAAGTCTAGTGTGTCTGAAGTGAATCCTGTTGAATTTGGCATGAATTAAGATTACTAAATTTTTTAAGGCATTAGAGCTAATTATCCTGTGTTCCCGTTTACTGATCCAAGCCTGTATTTACGTAATCATTCTCAACTGACAAAAAGCATTCTATTTATAAATGAATCTTTAAGCAATGAAAGAAGCATCAGCTTAATAATAAAACCCTTTCAATAAGTCAAATCATGAAGCACATGAGCAGTGAAGTGAGCCTATAATGTTGAAACTATAACTTAATTCGTGAGAAGAACCATTCAATCTTGTCTTGGGGGCAGGGAGAAGGGAGAAATCTGATCTGAATTTTAAATAAAATTCTACAATGGCAAACTACCTATTCACACTAATTTTGTTTCTATTTCGCATCTACCCTTTTTTCTCCCATTTATTAGAGTAACAACAGAAAAATTAAACAAAACATGACGGCAAATTTCGTATCTGTTCTAACCCTATAAATTTTAAGCTCATGTAAGCTCTGGTAAAGCCATGCATCAGCTCCTACTGTGCAATGGCTTTTTTTATACAGTTTGACTATGTGATGAAAGAAACTAGTTGACATGCACTTACCGTATTAAGCCCTGGCACCTGCATTGCAGACACTAATCAAAGTGCTCCTTCAGAGGGGTGAAAGAATCGCCATTTGTAACGCAATAATTAGGCTGGGTAGAAGGGCCTGAAAAGTAAATCAATCTCGTCTGCTCTCTAAATCTGACACCATTCTCCAGGCAGATTGTTAACATAATGAGACAGAAGCCTACAAGAGGTCCCATAAAAGACCTATGTCTTTTTTTTTTTTCCCTTCTTTCTTTATCCTTGCAATGTTACTAAGAGCATAATTACACACAAACCTACCCTAAGTCACTGGCATAAAAGCAGCTATTTCTAAGAAGCTCATCAAAAATAAGTTGGCAGAACAGACGGGCTATATAACACAGCAGCAGGCTGACTCAATTTGCCCAACTGGATGAAGATTATTTTAACCTATTCCCTACTAAAATTATCATGATTATGTCTGACAGGGAAAAGTAATAAGTTCCTATAATATGGCAAGAAAATAATTTTGGTGAATTAATCTGATTCTCTGTTCACACTGGGCAAATGAAGAATAATTCCACTGAAATCAATTGTATTACCAAAATTGTGTGAGGAAAGAATTGCATCCAGCGTGATCACTGTAATTTTTTAAAAAAGGAAACCAGTAACAAAATAGAAATATTAGTGGGAAAGTTTTTAAAAAGACAACTTCTCATGCGCAGCCTGTCAAATTTCAAGAGTATAATCTTATTTAATAGACAAAAATAAGCAATTCCATTTTCCTTAGTAAGAAAGTTGCACCATAGTTGATGCTTTAGCACCAAAAGCTTAGGAACCTTTGTTACAGATAACCCGTTATGGTTGTTGTAAATAGTTATGTCGAAATCACATAAAATATATAATATAAAAATAAAAATCAACTATGCTGCAAGTCATGGAATGCAGTAAGCAGATATTTGTGTAAAACAATAAAATGAACAGGATGAATGTCTCTTCTTTCACAGTCAAAAACATATTAGTCATTATTTTTACTCATATACCATGATTTAATTTAATCACTCCCTTTTAGAGACTCTCTCTGGTTAGACAAGCCTGGTAATCCAGTATTGTCTGTGATAAACAGGTGTAAGCTTTGCACTAAATCTGCAAAGCCTCTCAGCTGAGGCTTGTCAGGTGTGCTTTTTCTGATCTTTCCTGGACCTGAAGCTCTGTTTTACTTGCTTGAGCTGTGACAACTCCTCTAATTGGACAGGTGGCTATGGCTAACCTGTGTTACTTTTGTGTGTCTTTGTATGGTAGAACCATATTTTCACACAGATAGCAGTAACAAACAATTATTCTACATGGAATGAGATATTTATGACTCTACCGCCATGATGATGTAGAGAATTATTGGCCTAGAATGGCAACAGCAGCCTTGAGAATTGTGGAAGAGGTATGTGGCACTGAGGACATCTAAATTTAACTTATACAATATATTCAATTAAACAACATCCTTTCCAGTGATTTTAGGTTTTTTTTTTCAGCTGTACATTACGTTGATACCTCAAAATACTCTCAAAAATCAGGTTAGTCTATGTGACCAACAAAGGCCAATAAAGACAACTCAATAACTACTAAATTCTTGAAATACAAATTTCATACAAATTTTATAAGTACCTACATTCTCAATTAAAAAAAAATCTCTTAGACTTTTTAAATGTCTAGAAGTTGTATTTCAATGTAAGCTAGCCAGTTTGTCTTCTTTTACACTTATGTCAGGAGCATGACTTCTGTGATCTGCCTGAGTGACCTCAAAATGAGATGAATAGTGGTTGGTAGGCACCTACTTCTTCACATGGATTCGGTCATTTGGCTCACACCTGAATGTCCAAACTCAGGTGAGGAAACTTAAAAGGAAAGTAATAAAGAAGCAGTGTAAGCGTAAGAGACTGTCTGCAACCTTTTAATAGAGTCACAACTTTTTGGAAAGTTTGGCAATCAAAATTTTGCACTGATTCTCTGCCGTGTCTGAATCCATTGTTTAAAGAAGGTTTTCAAAACAATTTCTTACTCTGCTTCCACTTCTTTTACAGTATTCTACCTTCCCATTCTAAATAATTTTGTTTTCGTTTATTTTGTTTTGTTGCGTTGGGATCTTTTAGTTGAGAAATTCTGCCTCGCAAGGGAGGGAAGAATCTATTCCTGAAATGGCTGCCCAGCACACGAAAGCTATTAACAGCACACAGAAGCTGTATGGAGTCATTCAATATGACAGGGAAAATTGAATTGAAAACTGACTTCAGTCTGAGCCCTGGATAAGCAGGACAGCGCAGATTCAGTGCAGTAAAACAACTGATTTGACTGTGTTAGATTAAGATTTTAGAACTATATGTCGCGGAAGAGACAAAGTTTCTCTATTACAACACCATTAAAAATGTTCATAATTGCTTTAACCAGAAAAGCAATGCATACAAAATTGCTCTTATACTATTTATAAGTTTTAACAGAACACACTGTTTTATTTCTACTAAGTAACAGCAGAGTTGACAGTCTGTTTAAGCTATTTCTTTTTTTTTTTTACTGGTCAAAATGGAAATCATGTAGGGGGGTTTTCCATGAAAGACTAAGGGGTTTTTTTCTAAGAAGTAAAGTTTTGCAATGGACATTCAAAATTTTTAGAAGGCAGTATCTGTATCATATAATGTTACTCAACACTTAAAATTACATTCTAAAACTTGCAGTTTGCAGAACAAGAATGTTTTATTGAATACTTCAAATGAATGCAAGGTTGCAAGTTGTGCTGATCTTGTTTTCATATGATAATATGCAGAAAATAAGGCCAAAGTGATCAGTATGAACAAGGTTTTTACTTTTATAAGAACCCTTAACTGTATTATCAGGAAAAAAAAAAGTACTTCAAGTTTATTTTTTAAGAAAGACAATGAAAACCATTTTAATGAAAATACCATGAGCATAAAAAGTCTACGAAGAAAATGGCAACCATGACTTGCATCCTAGCATAGTGCGTATCTCTCCTGTCTGGATGGCTGGCACTTAAGAATAAGAAGCTAGGCACATCTAGAGCAGTCAAAATCCCTTTACAATTTAAAACCCCCATAATAAAGGTAAAACTCTCTTTCTCAATAGCACTGAAAAACTCCTATCTGCAGAGCTGATCTCTATTGCACTTTTTGTGCTCTTTTGTATACTGCCTGAAATCAGCTTATGCAATGGATGCACAACACGAGATATCTCCCAACTCTTTCCATGATTTAACACTAACCAGCAGCACCCTGGCTGAACACTAGCATCTAACCAGAGCAACCTCAACAATTCTCAGTATATCAGATGAAATTTCATTTTTACTGCCCTAAGTATGACAAACATTTTGCTCAACGAGCAACAGGGGCATGGGCAAATCTATAAGAAAGATAAAAGGAAAGCAGCTCTGGTTTGCTGCCACCATTAAGAGTGAGGGAAG
This sequence comes from Dicaeum eximium, assembly GCA_013396995.1. NCBI lineage: Eukaryota > Metazoa > Chordata > Aves > Passeriformes > Dicaeidae > Dicaeum > Dicaeum eximium. The sequence continues at coordinate 359,106 of VWZP01008548.1, forward strand.
TGAAAACTGCTGGTAGGTGAAGCCTGATACCCAGCACAATCACCCTCCTTCTGGTGTGCACACAAGTCCTTTGGGAGCTACAGCCAGGCTGCTTTTCAAGGTCCCACAGTTTCAAAAATAGTTCAAAAACAGCTACAGATATTTTGCTGTTCCCCTCCTTTCACACCTACACTTTCAGAGAGCAACAGGAGCAGGAGTTGTTTACAGTATTTTTAATGGCTTTTTTACTTTTTGTCCCTAGCTGCAATTCTGAGGGGGTTCAGACAGAGATTTAAGAAAAGGACCAAACTGTGTGTATTTTAACAGCTTAAAAGAGAACATTGCACATATTTTTTACAATCCTGATTCAGTATCTTTGTTTTTTCCCAGATAAATCGAGAGAACTGATGCAATAGCAGTTGACTAAAAACATTAATGAGCTGTGTCCATTTTAATTGTTTCAGCCTAGCAATTTCCCCTGTAGTTTCAAGGTCTTTGAGAGTGCAAAAAAATCCAGTTAGAGGCCAGGTTCTGTCCCTTGACTTCAGACAGTTAATATAGAATAACGTCTATGACAGTAGCCCAGCTATTCATGATTTACATTTATGAAACTGCAGCTAAGGATGTTGACAATTTCTTTCAATTAAGCTGAAGGAAAAAAAAAATAGTCCTATCCAATACAGTACAAGTTTCAGTAAGTTCCTTTTTTTTTTTTTTTTAAAGTTTTTCAAATTAAAACAATCCCTGAAGAAATAAGGACCCTGGAAAACATGACCCTGAATACAGATGTGTCTTATTTCGGGGTCATGCTTTGAATAGTAGTTTTTGGTTACTCAGGAACAAGTGACTCTGCAGTTAGTTGAACAAGCTATAAAGAGATTGTTTTCAATAGCATTTTGAGATTAAAAAGTGTGTCAGAAGTGCATCGGAGCCTATCAAAAATTGCAAGGCTTTCACAATAGTTTAAAGACCTAAAACATTCTGGATACATTAGGCTAAAAAATACATTTAAGAATTTTGTACAGGTATTAGACATAATTCTCCCAAAAGTTTTGTGTGACAGTCTGAGCTGCTGATTTTGACAAAACGAGTAGAAAGGGTTATGTTGGAAACTCCTGTTTCTACTGACTCTGACATATTATTAATGTCTCTTTTGTAAATTTTCTAGAGAGACAACCTAATTTGAAAGGTGTGGCAATCTAAGAAATAATATTATCTGCTAAAATTGTGTTAGCTAAAGGCCAGTAAGCTCCAAGAAGCCAGGAGAAAAGGGTCTGCTACCTGCAGTTGCATTTTGTAGCTCAGAGTTCACCTCAAAAAAAATGAGAAGGAAAGACAAAATAGTAAGACAAGAACTATGTAGTATCACAGACATATTTTTACTGGATATGAAGCAGACTTTCAGAAATCCACTCAATATACCTGGTAGTTAACATCACAAAAGAGTAATGACAGAGTTTAAAGGAGCAAGTGGCAGCAAGCTGTCCAGAGCTTTATGCCAGCAGTCCCTCCAAGGCAGCAGACCATGGGCAGGGCTGCAGTAACCAGCATAGGCCCAGTTATCACTGAGTTTTGTGGATGCTACAGGACTTCATGAAATTAGTCACCTTGGAAATGAATCTCTCACTTTTACATGCTAATGTGCTCCCTTAGGTGTTCCCTGTGCTCTGTTCTGGGTTTCAGGAAAACCTTTTATCAGAGCCATTGTTTTAAACAGATAAAATAAAGACATAATCAAGGCAAAAGCTGACCTTCAAAAGAAATTACATCAAAAGAGAAGCAGCTAATAAATAGGAAAACTTTTTAATTGCAAATTAACCCCTGGCTCACCTACCTGATTATCAGCTTTGCTTTCATACCACCTAATTCTCTACACACTTGTAAAGAGGAAATAGCCATCACTCTTCCAGCCAGCATTTATTTCCGTCTCAGAGTACAACAGGAGAATATGGGTCCAGTTACTAAACAGCAATAAAAACCCACCTTCATTGCTTCAATTAGATCATCCACAGGGAATCACTTTACACAACCTATAGGGATTAACAGGCTCTTCATGAAACACTAGGAACAATTACACAGGGATGAGTAACCATCAAGAGCTGGCAGAGGAACAAAGTTGCTATCTATAAGCAGTTGTCTCAGTTACTCTCTGTACTCATCTGTGGGGTGGAATTATTCTTCCCCCAAGTACAAATACCCAACCAGGACAAGTCAGAGGCAGATTTCTCTAAAGACATCCCTGAGGATCCTGCTAATGTTAAGCCCAAAAGTAAATGTAGTCTCATCATACTGGATGTGTCACAAGAGCAGGCATTTAGTATTTTGACACCATCTTTGATCAGCCTGTGTGCCTTGCCCTTTTCAAATTGTGTTCGCCTTGTCTTTTTTGAGAGGTGTTTATTTGGCATAGCAAGAGAGTCAGTGTAAGTACAGGAAATCAAAGGGATTAATTCTCATAGAAAGTAAATACAGTGCAAGTATTTCTTTTAATGGACAAATATTTAAACTAGTTTTGACTTTATTTGATCACTTTTGTGAACACGATATTTTAAAGTTACATCTATTAGTGATGAGAAGACAGGAAAGAAAAGAGTAAACACTGCTCCCCATGTGGCAATTTCTATATGTAGCTAGGTACATGTATATGAATTTATGTACACACGTATTTATTGAAGACTATACATGCACACAGAAGGATGGTATGAAAAAATGTGTGTTAAAATTTCAAATATCCTTGGGATAACAAACTAATTCTAGAATTATTTTCTGGACATCACATTCAAGTGGGAAGGATGCAATCTCCCGAATACAAAAAACTCTGCCTTACAGCTAAACTCTGGCATCTGCCTACTCTAGTGAGACCATGCAGGACTCCATATGCTTCAGTGAAACTAAGCTTGTAGACTGAAATTTGCCCCCCAACTAAATTTATGGTAGTTGGGTTGAGAAGTCCATTATAATGCCACAAAATGACAGAGTAGAAGCAGCCTTGTCATAACTTAAGAGGTCACAGTACATTTGGAGATGTGATCACAAGTGAAACAAAATATTTTGGCCATAAGAAAATCCCTGGGGCCTTTTAATTTTGCCATAAACCTGGATAAGCTGGTTGATTATAACATTTGACAACTTATATACCATTTCAGAAAAAGAAGGCTTATTCTAAAGCCATGGATTGGTGACAAAAACCTTCTAAGAAGTTCTGGTTGCAAATTACACAATCGCTCTTTAATGGCATCTCAGTCACAAGCATTTGACTTAGCATATAAAATAGCTTTGGGATCTTTTCTGTCCACCTTTTTCTGCTACTTGAGACCCTTCCTACATGTCACTTACACTGGACTTCTCTGACAAGCCGAAGCTGCAAACAAACTGTATCTTCCTAAAGAATATTTAATGAAGTAGGAAAATACCATAAAATGTCTTTCTGATAACATCCCCCTCTTACCACAGGCTGGAAACAAAGACACCTAGGATGTAAAATAACATTTAACCTGAAATGTCTTGTATGGCCAGTTGACAAAGACATTTTCCCAAAGGGCAAACACCACCTTTTCAGATTTCAGTATGAAAGGAAATGGGTCAAATTAATGAACACCTGCACTCAGTCCTTGCATCAATATACTTGAAAAACTCAAATTATCTGCTAGCTCTCCAGGGGCACACAGAAAAGTTCTAAAAGTGTTCTGCTGGGTTGGGTTAGCAGCAAGAAATGTTTCTGATCATTTCCAAATGATGAGTGACATCCTAAAGAAGAAGACAAAGTAGAAAATGATTTCTTGAGAAAAGCAGAACAAAACCAGCATCTGCTTTACAGTCAGACAGACTTTACAAAGGACAGATAATGCCTCTAAGACTAATAACATTCCTAGCACTCAAATTGGGGAGAAAGAGAGTTTTATCTACTATATGAGCAGACTTACTAGTATATATCTTCTGCCCTTTCAGACAAGTTGTCACTCCCTCTATCATACCACACTATTTAATTTGCAGCTATTGCCAAGTCAGTGTTTAATCTAAGCAAAGTCGGCAGAATTTCTATAGGAGTGTAATGTTCACAAAAATTGCACAAAAAAATGATGACGGTTCATGTTATTCCACAGTGCAACTGAGATTAATCTGATGCCGGTTTTTGAATTCTTGTTCTCTGGAGGTTGATATGGATAAGTAGGAAACGTTTTGAACTTAACAACTACTCATTTCAATGGCAGTGACTTTGCTCTGTGGTCTACATTCTGTAAATTCGGGTTGAAGATACTGTGTTCAGATCTTTATTCTTCAAGTTTGTTTCTAATGTCAAGAGTATTTGGAAAGAAAATTTTCAATACTTTAGAAGAAATATGTTTCAAGAAGTAGAAAGCTCCAAGCAAATCAGCTAGAAAGTGAGACCTAATACTTAAGAAAATATTACATATTATTTAGTGTATTTTATTTAAAGAAAAAACTTTTCCTATTGCACAGCAATATTCAGTTTTCTCAGTAGTGTTTTTCAATTATTGTGGGTTTTTGGTTAGGAGCTGGGTTTTGGGGGTTTTTTATTCATTACTGTTAAACAGGAGTTCTGGTTTTATTTTCTATTATTATTTCCAGGAATATAACAAAATCAGATACACTGCATTATCTTGACTCCCAGAAGAATGTCTGATCTTTTTTCAACTTAAAAAGAAACCAAAACTGTAAAGAAAAAAGACTGAACAAGAGCTAACATGACAAGAACACTTTCTTTGCCATGTACAACATTCGTCTCTCCGACATGTGTTGTCCATATGCAAAGACAACTGCCTTTGCCATGCCCTTCTGTACATAAAGGTTTTACAGAGCTTTATCCACTGCTTGTTTGTATGGTCTTCAGCTGCATGCTAGATAAAAACAAATCAAATTTGTATATTTAAACGGTAACCTACTATCATAAAAGAGAAAATGTTACTAAGGAAATGGAACACCTTTCCATGAAAAAAGTGCAAAAAATACAGAAGGAATAGTAGTTTAAGTAAGTAATTTCAGCTAGGGTTTCTTGGAGCTAGAAGTATGACTGAATTAATTAATAATTCAAAACTACAGGAAAGAAGCATATTCATGCTCTGCCAAGAATAAAAAAAAATCTAACTTTCTTTGAAAATATATACAATAAATGTTGAATTCTTTTTGGTAGGAAAAACCTGTTCAGAAATGCTTGGGATGGGTATCAAACATAATTGGTTAAAAACTAACTCTGCAGTGGTTATGTGCAGACCTACAGCAGCATGTGGTACCTGCCACAAACTGCTTATGGGATTGTGACATTTGCTGAGCATTTACACAGAGGAATAATGGAGCATAAGGTTAGGTTGCCTTCATGCTGAGACCACTGCCCATTACGCTGACCAATACTGTCTCTGCCTCTCTTCTGATCCCCCATGGCCCGGACATATTTATTATCTCTTGTCTTAGACTGTGCAGAGACATTTTAAATGAGTCACAGTGGCAGGTGGCCCTTATTAATACCTCTTAGGATGTGAGAGCTGCTGGAATGTCTAATCACAGAGAAGAAACCAGAAGGTGGGACAGGGAAAGGTCCTATGAGGAAACACATGAAAACAACTATATTTGGAAGATAAATATGTTTTGGTCATTTGATCATTTTGAGTCAACAGTAATGATATAGTCCAAGAAAAGGAAATTCCATGTAGTAATAGCTTCATATACCCTGTTTGGAGCAGATTAGGGATTAATAACATTTTGTACTATCCTTTTAAATAGGTAACAAAATCACAGATTACTTTATTGTAACAGAAAAGAAAATTATTATAAGGAAAGTTAAAACTATGGATCACAACAAGTTTCATTTGATAACTATATCAGGAGTAAAATAATTCTAAACATTGACATTTAGTGGAAGCTAAAAACTTTATTAGTTCTGATGTTGAAAAATACTTTCCAACAGATGCAAATTGATGATGTGTTTTTCAATGCAAGCTTAGACTCCAGTAACAAAAGCACCACAGAATACATAGGAAATGTTCTCTTTTCTTTTCTAGTTTACTGGAACTGGAGATCAGTGGAATTATCATCCTTTTTCTTGAAAGGAACTACAGAGAACAGGAGCAGACATGCCAGTAGGAGAGGTGCATAAAGTCTACATAGAATTTAAAACCACTAAAGCAAAAGGATTTGAGATATTGTTATGGAAATACGACTTGATGTAGTAAGTAGAAACAACAGCTAAATACTACTGAAGAAAAATAACACCATGAAATTAACCACTGATATTAATTTGTTTCTGGAAGAATCTTGCAAGATTAGGGTAGGAAATTAACTGCTTTTAACAAAGCATCTGAATACACACAGTAAGTCGCAGCAGGAGGTGGTGTGAGTGATAAACTTAGATTTTGCAAATGTCTGGTTACTCTGATTTACCATACATTATCCTGTACTAAATATACATCAAATTTTAGTGGTGTTTTTTGGTATTTTTATGTTTGTTTGTTTGGTTGGTTTTGGAGGTATTTTCTGAAGGTTTTTTTGGTTGGTTGGATTTTTGGGTTTTGTTGTTGTTGTTTTTTTGGGGTTTTTTTTCCCAAAAATAACCCATACCGGTTAAATAGGGGCACTCAGTGTGATTAAATTAATCAGTCAACCAAATTAGTTTTGTTTTGAAGGAAAGCATACCATTTTGGGGTTGAGCATTCTACAAATCATTGTACTCTCTACTTCTTTTCACTGAGTAAATTAAAAATAAATTCATATATAAACCTATAAATACAAACATCTAAAAATATAAATGTGCATGTGCATGTACATATACTCTTGTGTACTCATGAAAATGGAATGTCTTGACATCAAGGGTAACATGTTTTGGTAATGTGTTTTGGATGTCATTTCCAGAGGATAGAACATCATAACAATACTTATTTTTTTAAAAAACTATCTCCAAATTTGCTAAGTGCTACAGTGACTCAGTGATTTGAGGTGATGCAAATAAAATTAACTTATTTTAATCACAGGAGTAGTCACACCATCCAGAAACACTTAAGTTTATTGACAGTTTCACTGTATAAAAACAACGGCTGGTTGCCAATTGCTGTTACTGTGAGATATGTAGAGGTATGCAAAGAAATACTTTTGATGTATTTATAAAGTATATAAATATATACAGAGAAAGAATGAATGAGATATAGCATTTGGCTTTTGTTATTGAAGTACTTATTAAAAAGACTTTTGGAGTGTGTTTACATTTCCTTTTATATTAATAGTTACATCACCTTTACATGAGCAAGGCAGCGTCGCTGCAAAAGAGAGGATGAAGTACTCGGCCCACAGAAACCAATTACAGTTCCACTACAACAACAAGGAAATGAAAACCAATTGAAAGCACAGCTAATCCCCATCTTTGAAGGAATGCAGCACCAAAATACTTGTCATACACTGACATTTTAATGCTTCTCACTCCTCAAACTGTCCCACTAGGCCTCCTCTGTCATTAACTCTTAACTGTTCTACACACATCTTATGGGAGAAAAAATAATTAAATATCACACTAAGTCTTGAATTAGAGTTCTGTTGTGTAACACTGGGTTATCATACATTAACATAGGGAAGTCAGACAATATTTGGCATCCTGTTACCTTCAGTAGAGAAAGTAGGTCTTCACATGCTTTCAGCTCTAAAAAAGTAATTCAAATAAAGTGTAAAAATGTGAGATTAAGTATCTAAAGTAAGAATTTGCAGTCCTGGACACAGCATTCCTGGTGAAAGAACTCAAATTAGCTGAACCATAGAAATACAATAATAGTTTGTGGGAGTTTCCTAAAAGCCAAATAGGATTCCATGGAAAATTTTCAAATTCTTGGGTTTTTTAAGAGAAAAGTTATCCAGAGACCTCAAGTATTAATCCCAATATAATACTGTCATATTCAAAACTTTTATTTCAAGTAAATGTACTGTTCAAATGAAGCATATAAATCTACTGTCAGTAGTTATAGTAACCTGGACACAAAAACCATAACCAATTTTTCTATTTTACTTTCAATGTGTTTAAAAATCTTTAGAGTTGTATTATGTGTCCTCCTGGTCTGAAATGCCTAAAGTTATTACAGAAAGTTGACTGCAATATTTGTTATTATTGATTCTTTCAGGAGTTGGAATAAGCACTTAACTTCTGCTCATGAACAGCTAGATATGTGTGAGATTTGATCCAAACTACCAAAGCAACAGCTTTGTTATATCTTTATATCTGTTTCTTAGCATCCACTCTTCATGGTCTCTTTACAGCTCATGAAACAACTTTTTTTTTTTTTTTTTTTTTTTTTTCCTTTCCATTAGAAAAACCCTCTTATTCATGAATTGGAATTTTATTGTTTAACCAGTTATAGTTCTGAAATATTAAAGGAGAAATGAAACTTGAGCTTTCCTAAGTGGAAATCCAGAACTAATTTTAACTTTAGACTGTTCTGATCCTTCTTATTTGTCAGAGTTCTACTTATTTTCATTCCCTATTCCATGTTTATCCTCCAAAAGCAATTACTGTGCTTTTAGACTGTTAGTGAAGTATTAAAGAAAATGTTAACATGCTGATTAGCTAGATTAATGCTGGCTTCCTTCAATCTACAAACTGGTTTTGATCTGGGGTTCAGATCTCAGTAACTGCCTGGAAAAAGGCTGGCATGTGGATTAGAATAAAAGCAGCCGTCCGCTCATCCTTAGTTTAAATTAATACCCTTTTCCATGTAGAAAACATTTGCTTCTGTCTCAGGTTGCAAGATGTGGCTGAGGTTGTGTATTCTATTGCCGTCTGTTAGAAGTGGGGCAGTTTTCTTTATCGCTCCCACAACCAATCCTCCAGCCGGGGAGAGATCTTCTGTTAATGGGCCATTGAGCCTCACTGCATGACTGATAAAATTACATTATTCCATTGTGAGATGCTCTGCCCAGAGGGAGGAGCCAAGCATTCCTACCTGGATATAATCAGAGATTTGGAACACCAGAGACAGCCGTTTCCCACTGGATTCCCAGAGGAGCAGCTTTCTTCTCCACTGGATTCCCAGAGGAAGACCAGGCCCATCTACACCACCACCGGAGCTTTGGATGAAAACTACAGCCTTCTACAGGATCACTGCTTCAAGAGAACCACATGTGTCACTCCAGGAGGAGCAGCCACCATTTATTGGGACTGCTACCAGCACCCTGACCAACAGGGTGTCAGGTTGTATTCTGACTCCGTCAGTGCTGTCTTGTATTACTGCATTTTCATCTTTAGTTTTTATTCCTTTCCTAGTAAAGAACTGTTATTCCTACTCCCATATCTTTGCCTGAGAGCCCCTTAATTTCAAAATTATAATTTGGAGGGAGGGGGTTTACATTTTCCATTTCGAGAGACGCTCCTGCTTTCCTTAGCAGACACCTGTCTTTTCAAACCCAGACAGCTTCATTGTTCCTGAGGTTAGTTCCTGTCTTGCTTTAAATCACTGCTGGAGCAGATCTGCTAAATAACCTGCACTTGCCAAATCAGCCATGCCTTCCTACAGAAAGGAGAATGTGTACCACAGGCTGTCTCTTCTTCCCCTTCTCCACACCCACCACCCTTTTGCAGGCTGCTGTGAGCCAACATATGCATTTCCTGACGTTCATCCCCCCAGGTGCCATATTGATTTTAACCAATGATATCTTGCTTATTCTATCATTTTAGCAGCAGAAATGTTACGTATGAGACTGCAAGAAGAAATGCAGATAAAACTCTGCTTGTAATATATCAAACGCAAGCATTATCCAGTTTTCTAAAGTCTGTTGCTTTTATTTTTATAAATGTAATGCATCACATTTTATTGTAATGCTCACTTGTGTACTACTAGCTCTTTTTCTGTCATTTAGTTTAAACTATGAGGTTTATCAGAGTGCTGTTGACTCCCCACTAACGAGCATTAACCTTTCACTAAAGTGGTTTTAGACACACAGCTCTCAGGCTTGCTTCCTTGAGATAACTCAAACACAGTTATTGTTAGCTTTGTTTTTATGTTGACAATTTCACATGATTAGGGGCAAAGAAAAATCATTGTTCATCCTATTCCTGTCACTGTTAGCAAAAGCCAAAAGACACTGGAATAAAAAGCATCTAAGCGGAGCTTTTAAAAATACCCAGTGTTCCTCAAGAGTCAGCAATGACAAGCAGGGATCTCAGTAAGTCAATTCAGATTTCTCTTAGACTCCAATCACTAGAACTTGGCACATCTGTACTTGTGTTTCACCTGTCTCAGTTAAGTGCCTCATATTAAGTGACATGAATTTGGGCCCCAAGTGTCCTCTTTATGTTTTGCAACTGGACTAACTCATACCTTAAAACACAGTGCATGTGTTTGGATTACTTACTTAGCCATAACACTTATTCAGGAGATAATATACTAGCTACTCTCAAGAAGAAATGAAAGCTTCCCACAGAGAATTCTTCTATGCACAGTGTTATTTAAAATGTATTGTTGCTCCTTGTATATCAAAGGAAATATTTTCTCAGTATTAATGGAAGAGAACACTTTTCATTTTGTTTCTGAAGATCAAGCATGATTTTAGAAAGGTTAGCTAGGAAAGGGAAAACACCTTGATTGTTTTCCATGTCTCTCTCTATTGTTTTTTCAATTCATCTGGTTGTCCATCTGAAATAACTTACACAAAGGCTGAATTAAAAAAAGCAGCCCACAAAACTTGGAGAACAGTCTGCATTCAAATGCAATTTATACTTTACAAGGACTATGTTTGGTCAGTGCCTTAAATTACATAGTCTTGCAACGTGGAGATACTTTAAGATTTGAATGAAGGTTTCCTATACCATTGACAATTAAAGCATTTCTAATATGATATCACTGTTGAGTTAATACAAGGTCTAATCATGTTATTACTTTCATTATAATCTTGACCAAGTCAGTTTGGAAAAGGTGAGTGCTTTCAAGATGTACCATTATAAATGTCAACTGTGTACAAGTCACTCGCTTTAAATATACATGATCAGGCTAGCTTCCTTTCAGAAGCACAGTCAAGGCCAAGGACATGTATTTTCTTTTGTCTTTGAAACAACAGACATTCACTTCTTCTTCCACTACTGGATTCATAAACAACCCTTTTTATGAAGGATCTTTTTTACACTTTTTTGTGAAGTATTAAAAAAAAGGGAAAATAGTACAATGCCATAGAGTAACACATTATGAAATGTTCAATTTGAATTTTTTTTCCTTTAAAGGTAATAGCTCAGAGGACTACAATTGTCAAAGCCCAGACAGTTTGATGAATGAAAGTTATGCCATTATCGTTTTTTTTATATTGTCATACTACTACTGGGGATTTTTTTAATGCTTTTTTTGAGGGGGTGGGGGTGAGAAGTTGGGTAGGGACAGATATATTCTGTGTAGCAGAGACTTTATAGAGACTTTAAAGAGAATGCAGATCTCCATAATTTCTTAAAAATATAATCAGGCAAATATGGATATTGTCTTATATATTGGTTAATATATGGTTCTATGTAGTCATCACAGAAATTGCAATTACAAATACTCATTGACTATTACTGAAACTGCAATTACTTCAACATTTTTTCCAGCAATGGACTGAAAAATTACTTACAGGGATCAGAGACTTTCATTCTTTGCATACAGAGATAACTATCTAAACCAGAAAAAAAGCCCCGCATATGACTGCAAAACCTGCCTTCTCTCCCTCCTAAATTTACATCTTTGATTAACCAGTAATTTGCTAGCCTGAGAATTCAACAGGACTGAATTCTCAATTCATACTCCAAATGCTCTGGGAAACACACTGTCTTTGTTTCAACCTCATCTTCAAATATTTTTTCATGCCAGGAAGAGTTCATTTGTTACTCCAAGGAGATTTCATAGAAATATTCATAACTTTCTCAATACTTAGGCTAGTTATGCAAGGCTTCAAGGCTTTTTTTTTTTTTTCTTTTTATTCCTATGGACAGTCTAAATGGCAAGGTTTTGGTAGCAGGTAGCTATCTCATTTCAGACAAATCCAGCTCCAACTGCATCCAAATGGAACCACCACAGGACACAGCTGAGCCAAGCTGGTGGTGCCGGGGGGAAGCATGCTCATGAAAGAGCAAAATACTGGACAAGAGTAGTGAGAGGGGGAAAGAGTCTGAAAATTGCATGAATACCAAGGTGAGAAAAGAAGGAAGGGGCGGAGAGGAGATGGTCCCGGCAATAGAGTAGACATTCCCCCGCAGCTAGCAGAAATTCTTACAAAGCTATGGGTTTATCCTAAAGGAACTGCAGCCCATGAGAAGGACCCTTGCTGGAAAAGAGGAGAACTGTGAAGAGGAAGGAGTGGCAGAGAGGAGGCATTAGGGACTGACCACAACCTCCAATTCTCTATTCTCCTGTGTTGTGGTGGTCAGGAAGGTACAGGGCCCAAGAGTGAAGCTGGGCATGGCTCAAAGAGGAAGAAAAGTGTTGGTTTAATACTTGGTTTTGTTCCTTACTACCTGAATATACTTTAATTTGCAAGAAAATTAATATTCCCCACATCAGTAACCAGCATTCTCAGATGATTTTCTCACCCACTCCCACAGAAGGAATAGTGACTGAGTGGCTGGGTGGGATTTGTTCCCTAGGCAAGGCAATCCCACACAGCACTGAAGTTAAACGTAGGTGTATCATTTATATGACACTATAGCTAATCTTCTAAAACAAGGCATGACTCAGCCCCTTGGCAGTGCCTTTCATTGTGCTTTAAATTCCAAATTTGCAGAATAAGTCTATTCTGTAAAATTTGTTTACATTTAGCATTAAAACACATCTAAAGGTGTATGAACACAGGTAATTGAACACAAAATTAACTCCAGAAGGTTTAAGTATTGTACTTTGAGTTAATTGTTTTCAAAAATAGCTGCACTGGTACTGTACATAATAGGATCAAGAAGAGACCTATGTATCCAAAAGCTGTTCCTTTCTACCAACTGTAAGACTCATCATAGTAATACAAACAAAATGCAACTCAACCTCGTAGTGCTCTTAATTAATAAGCAGCATGTAACACCATATCACCGATGGTGTTTGTATCCTAAGATTTCCTTCACCTTCAAACTGGTGTTTTTTTCAAGTTTTCCTTAGCAAAAATTATGAGTATTTTCTACAGTGGTAAATACTTTTTATCATGGCAGTATTCAAAGTTCTGTGTGACAAAGGCTCTTGAATGCATTATTTATACTTCACAAAATGGAAAGCTGACATGAAAAATCTGAATACTTTTGTGACCAAATCAATCAGAAAACAGATATTTCCAATCTAAGAATATGATTTCTAAGAACACTAGGTATATATAAAACAAACAACAACAAAAACCACCAAAACCAACCCAAGAAAACCCAAAACATAACACCTCAAACATACTGTTAAGGAAAAGAGGAGAAAATTTCCTTTAAAATGCTGAATATGAACTAAGGTGATGAACTTCCTACACATACTTTAGGACAGGAAGTAAAAATACTGCATGGTCCCTCCTCTAGGTATTCTTAAATATTTTTGTGAATTACTCCTGTAATTTGCATTGGGAAATGATGCTGACTTCTAATACAGAGCAATTGATAAATACCTTAAGCATGAAAAACTGTATATGCAGCAAGGGATGCATTAAGGCTAATTGCCAGCAAAGCATTTCAGCCTTCCCCATCTAAAATTAGTCATCTATGTATAATACTTACACAGGCTCCCTTTTCATCCAGTCCAAATACTTCCTCCAGACAATTCCCACTTCTCTCAGGCACCTCTTTTTGAAATGTATTAATTACTTGGTGTCAATGTCTTCCCACTGACCACAGGAGGAGCTAAATGTCCAGTTTATAACTTGACAATTCTTTGACAACTGAGTTGGGTGAGATAGTTCCTACCCATGCTAATCAGAGGCAAACAACTTCTAGCAAAATAGTATCTCCTCTTTGCCAGAGGGAAACTAATGCAAGCTCAACTTTGTACTATATATGGATTAGTTAGGTTTCTTTTGCCTTGCTTTTGTTGTCTTCATTTTCCTTTTGAAACATATACTTTGTCTTTAATAAGCTTTGATTTAAACCACCTCACAAAACTCATTCCACAATCTTCCAAAGCAAAAAACCACAAACTAAGCACCAACACCAAGCTTGGAAGGTTTACTAGAATTTTAAATGCTAACCTTTCTGAAAAATTGTTAGGCTGCAGGCAGTGGTGCAAACTCCAAGACTTTGCAGTTCAACCTATTTGATTTCTAGTTTTTTGTTTATTTTGGACCTTTAGCAGGGATCTGGTTAATGGGTACATTCTGAGAAGCTGGTTAGACTTCATTACTTAATCATGTTAACACCAGAGGGAATACACATGATCAGAGTGACATAAGTGCTGAAATGGTGACATCCATTCATTTCTTTTGTGGTAGAGTATAAATAAGATTGTTTTTAAATGTAAAGAGCATAAACACTGAATTTAAAATTTTCATTTTGGAAAAAAGGTCTCCAATTTAACAGACTATTGCATATTACCCCATTCATAAGAGTAAGGAATAACTTCACAGTCCACCAAAGCAAAGAGGAATTGCAGTAAAAATGTGAAAATTATCAATAAAACAGCAGGGTGTTAAGATATAGTGTAAACTACCCTAAAGAAATTTTCACCTTGTATCTTTGACCACTCAGGAATCAGTTTTAATTAATACAAACAGAGTAATGAGGGGAAAAGTATACCTTTTAGAAAAGATACTGCACTGTGAATATTTTTCTTCTGTTTGTTGCAGATTTTTATGTGTAACTGTGAAAAAAGTTGTCTGTAAGAGGGCAACTCTAGAAGAACCATAATTAACAAGCATGTACACCGAAAAAGCATTTGATTATACGTTCAATTCTACAGTTTTTATCAAAAGCATCTACCTTATCCATGTAGCCTTGTCAAAAGGTAACACTCAAACCTCTGTGATGTTTTACCTGGAGTAATCATTTGCACGCTGCACAGACAATGTAAATCACTGCTAAATCAGATTATCCTCTGAGGTATGACAGCAGTTAAATAAGGCAGCAAGCATCATCATGCCTCCCATGAAGTCAAGAGCCCTGAGACAAGGTGTGTGAGCAGACCTGCTCCCGAGACCACTTCAGCCCCGGGCGCGCGGGGCACGGCAGAGCAAAGAGCCTGACGGAGATCAAACTCACGGAGCCTGGAAAAGTGCCAGCACCTCACAGAATGGCTGTTCCAACAGAACACCTTGACACACTTGACATCCACGACTAGTGGATGGTTTTGCAGAAGAGCAGGTTTGATATTTGCTCATGAATAGCCAAACACAGTGTCAAGTGTGAGTATCAACATCTGCCTATCATGACTCATCTCCAGGATCTACAGCTTTATATTGTCTTCAACAGAGTTACCACAAAGTTGAAAGAGTTTTGTCCCAAATGACTAAATTATTTCTTTTTTTTTTAAGTATAAAACTGTATTTTTCCAATGTAACAATGAAGAACTGATCCTTCATGAGTCTCTGGATTGTGTATAAAATTTATTTAGGCAACCTAATTTAAAACAAATCAGACTGAAATCTAGTTCATAAATGATACAGAGCTTTTGATAGCTAGAGAGATTTGTCTTTTCAGAAGAAAGAAAAAAGTATGAGTCACTTAAAATTTATTTACTTTTCAAACTAAAGTATAAATAATTTAGTGGTGATAAGACTTCATTTGAACAACATGCAATTTGATAATGTGCTCCTAAGTAAAGACTGTGTATTATGCTAAGGCAGGTCTTTTGCAAACTATATTTGTCATGATCACTTTTATTACCTCTTTGAGTTTCCTCTTACACTAGTAAAGCTTTTAACAATTAAAATATGTTTTTGGGTTGGCTTTTGTAGGAGATTTACAATAACGAGAAAATCTCTTTTTCATCTTCCTGAAACTCCACTGAGTAATTTAGTCATAAATAAATTATGCCAAAATAAGAAAATGTAATAAAGACAGCTATAGACAGTGTCTAGATCAATATAAACATTACAGTGTGCTTTCACAATCTTTTTAACTCAAAGGAAACCCTTGCCACTCACACAGAAAATCATTGAGCTTCCACTCCATCAACATCTTTTTATTAAGAAATTGTCACACAATGTGATGAAAAGAATATTTTGTCAGAACTTCAAAGAAGAATCATACAGAATCATTCTGTCATGCTCATACATCTTAAGACATTTTTCACTTTAAAAACATAATGAGGCTTTAAATTCCATTATGTTGAAGATGCAATGGGGAAAACACAATAGAAGAAAATATTTTTCTGCACCTCTTATTGAGGGAAATTAAATAATTATTTAGGATTTTTTTTTAAATCAACTGGCAGTTTTTTACTTTATGTTAAACCACCTACTTTGTTTTAAAATATTTTCAGTCCAAGGTAGTGAACTTTCCTAAAATGGTTGTGAAAAGCCTTCTCCAATATCTAGAAAAAAAGACCTAGTTGTTTTTTTATTTATCCCTGGAGTAAGTTAATTTCTATCTCTATATGTCCTCAATAATATATATTCTCTTAGCTTTTAAAATTATATATTCCTATTTTCCACACATATTGGATCCTTAAAGGATGAGGAAGCTCACTAGTTCAGCAAATGAAATCACCATGTTTAAAACTGTCTATTTAAATTACATACAAGAGGCTTACACAATTCACTTACATCAAATACAAGAGATGAAAACTTTCTAGTATTCCCCAGGCTTGGGATAATTATTTGAGTTTATTTGTATTTCCACAATTGTTTTGCATAAGTAACAGTTCAAAACATGATTTTGAGCTTTTTAGATTCCACAAAGGAGCCAACACCACCAGATAAAATTCAGCTAAATACCCAGGCAAACCAAAAAATCAACCAGACAATAAAATAAAATGAAATAGAACTAGATAGCTCTTTTTTATAAGATGAAAGTTCTCTGAATTACAAGACTGTGCAAAACAACAATAAAGCATATGAAATATAGAGTAGAGATTTTATTTTCCATGTTTTTGAAACAACAGAACATCTCAGAAATATAATCTACCAGGAAAATAACCTGAAAAGTAAAAATAGGTGTGATGAGAAGAACAAATCCCTCTTAAAAGTCAGTCAGCTAATCCTGATCTGTCAACAGCAGACAGATTCATACCAACCTCCCTGCATTTCTAGGACTCATTTTTTCTCTGTTTTGCCAGGTTCTACATCAAGCAGTCAAGCTGCTATAAGGCATGCCTTAGTATGGACAAGCCTTGAATTTCACAGTTGTTCTGACAGCTGGAGGTTGAGAGGAACAAAGAAAGTGTATGGGTTCCCTCTAAAAAAAAAGTTAGGAGATTAACATCCAAAGTTTTCAATGATAAAACATCTCTGTAACTATGTTTCCTCATGGTTCCATGAGCATTTATCTGGAATGTTCTTAAAGTTGTAAAATAAGAGCAATGTTGAATAAAAGAAATGCTGAGAGCAAAGGTAAATTGGAAATGGCTTCTATGTAAAAGTTAAACCACCTGCTCATATTTTATACAGAAATACATAATCCCTATCACAGAGCACCCTTAATGAAAATACTTTGTTCATTAATATGAATCAATTCCTCACTTACATTACCAAAATTATAATTTGCTCCTCCCAGCCACTGAAAGGACTAAGATACTGTAATTGTTTAGGTGCACTGGATTCTTAAAAGAGTAAAAGCTGATTTTATTTCAAGAATTCTTTGCAGCCTGTATCACCAAAGATTTTTATGTTCATATGTATTCCTATTTTTTCTTTTTATTTTGTGTTTAGTAGACTCTTACAACCCTGATAGTTTGTGTCCAGCAGGAGTGTGAGGAAAAATCCCAAGTATTTTTGATGCAGACAAGAAATTACACTTACAATCTTTGATCGAAGTAAAAGAAAAAAATCGTTTAGTAAATATCTTTAGCTTCTAAGGGAGAAAAAAAAAAAAAACCACCAAAAAAACCCAAAACAAAAAAACCCCCCGGCACATTTTTAGCAGGCTGCAGTATTGAAAATGTATCAGAACAGGGCTCCAATTTTTAATGTGGAGAAGTAGGGGGGCAAGAGAACCTCACTAAAATACCCCTAGTTTTTCATTTCACCTCAAATGACTTGGAATTAAGTGTTTTGGAGGATTTTTTAATATTTGCAAGTGCCAAATACTAATGATGCATTGATTGTAAGTAACTGTTGATTCCTGTAATCATGAATTCCTATCCTATCTCTATTGTGATTAATATGTTAAGGTATTTTGATGGAACAAGATTATTTCTCATAGTCAGGAAAAAAGTAGAGAATTTCCACAGAGATCACAGGGATTTCATTCACAAGAACAGTATCTGTATAAATTGCAGAAGTCACACCTTTGTGTGTCCTATGTTTTTTACTTAGGTCAAGACTGTCTAACTCATCTCCAAAAAAACCAACGCTATTTACACTTTCGAGTCTCACACATATCAGAAACCACAGAGCTTCTAACCTTGCATAAAGATTAGTCAGTGGAAAGGTGAACACTGCAGTGCAGTAAAGCTCCTGCTAACCTTGTGCTGGTGCACTTGTCAGAGCAATACTGTATCAAAGGCACAACTTTTGTTTTGATTCCCTAAGCCTTTGCAAGGCACTCGCGGTTGATAGATTTCTGCTATTCATAACTGAAGTTAAACCCCACTAAATAGCTGTAATAAAATGAGGATGTCTGTTTCAGCTGGTACTTCTATTAAGGGCAGCATCCCCATTTGATGAAAAAATGAAGAAATTTGTATCTGGCAAATTGAATCAGCATTAGTGGATCTTCCCTTAAAATTTCAGTCTTCTTTTATGGATTTTATTTTCCTGCCAAAATTATTAATGCTTTATTGCCGAGTAATTGCCAATTGCTCAGATTTTTCTAATACTTGAATTTTATTTGGGCTTACCAGCTTCTTTGTTTCAAACCAATGGAACATCTTAAGATCCTTTTCTCCTGTTATCTCAAATATTTTAAATAGCCCTCTGCCTTAATTCCTGTCATCTGCAGAGAATTTTTTTATCCCATTTGCAAAAAAAGAGAGAAGGAAACAGAAAAAAAACCAAAACAAACAAACAAACAAACAAACAAACAAAAAGAATAATCATCTCTAGACTCTTCTATCTCCTATTTCTCCATGTACTACTAAATTAATTAATTTTTATTCTTCATACGTTGGACAGACATTATTATATATGACTTAAGAATCTCAATATTAATTTACCAGCATTTTCTTGTGTAAGCTATATGTGTAAGCTATGACAATTTCCATGAGCATGCGTACAAATTTTATGTAAACCTTTAGCAGAATGATAGAAGAAATAGCCACAGGCCTTTAACTTAATGGTCTGTCAATAATGGCAAGGTGGGGATGATGCCATTTTGAGGAACCATAATTTCTCAATGTTTAAAAGACAGCCTAAGTTCAAGAAAGACTTAATTTTACTTGTATCTCTGTTTTAAAAATACTTAATCTCATATTTTTGAATAAAAGAAATTAAAAAATCATGAATTGCAAGTTGTTTAGAGCCATTTTCCATCCTCCCTTTATTAGAAGCAGAAAAGGTGTGGAGATTTCTGCAAAAAGACCACAAACAAGCTGAAAGAGGCTGCACGACTTTCTTTTCCTTTAAAAATTGCAAAAACAGATGCATGTAAAAATCTGGTTCTGTGATATAAAAAAATGAATATTCAGAGCCTGCTGAGTGCAAAAATAAATCACTCAATAAGGTTAAAAGAACAGTGAATTCTGGGAAACTGATAGAATACAAGCTACAGCACAGATAATCATTAGGCAATGAGAAAGATCTGGCAAGATTTCTGTAACAAAATTAACGCTGATAACTCTGCATCATCAGTTTACGAGTACAAGTGGGATTCAGGATGAAAAAAGAACCATGTCCTGTTTAAGTACTGACAGAATATAATCCCATATGTTGGAAAGGACACTATTAATAGGCCAATCTTTTCTGTGAGAGGGAGAAATAGAGTCTAACTTACATAAACTGCAAAGATGTTAAATTTGGATGTTAAAATTTTGCACACTGTAAAAGCATTAGAGGAATTGGACTTAATTATTTCTAAGGAAGAAATGCTTGAGTTTAAAACATAGTTCCTTAAAACCAGTCAACAAATAAAAACTCCATAAGTTGGTCAAAATTGGATTTTCTAACTCTCTATCATCTTTCCAGCAACTGTGGTGCAGCTCCATGCTTTCACACAATCTCATTACTTTTGTAGGGTTTGTTCTCTGTAGTCACCCACCCACCTGGGACAGTTTTCCCTCCATGTCTTGGCAAATCTCCTTTATCTATTTTCTTGCTGTTCAGACATAAACTACCTCTCTGAAAAAAAGTCGACCAAAAAACAGAAAAAAATGAAAAGGTACATGCTATATTTGGATTGCTTGAGGTTTTTCCTGTATCTGTACAACTTTATACCTCTAGCAACCAAGTGAGTGAAATAGGCATTTATATTATTTGCTAATCACTTACAAACTTGCATACAGCACAGCAGCAATTTCACTGCTTGATTTAAAACCCTAGAATAGCTCCCTTAAAACCAAGTCAAAACAGACATGCCACATTAATGTAAAATATTATTTGACTGGGAAAAATGTAAACATCAGTAATAGGATGTCTTCATAACATAAAATCCCATTAAAAAAATCAGTAAGTTAAAAGTTCCAAAATTTGTAACCTGCATACCACTGTCAATCCATTGCCAAACCAATATTTACAGTCTTTTCTTCCATTTCCAGCCCTTTAACCTCCCAATATCCAAGTGAGGTCCTAAGAATGGCCTCCTCGCCTCCCTGTTTAACCTAATTCTTTCCAATTCAGCTGAAGGTTGATCTAATACCCACTATATGTGAACCATATTTCTTCATGCAGCATTTTGCCTGAAAAAAATCATTTTAAGGATGGACAAGCTAATAGCAGCTATCCTGCTGCCAGGTCATGTTTCTCAACTTAGATGTACCATATAGTTCAAGTCTAGCTGAAATGTCCACACTATTAAGTCAGTTCTGTCCATGAGGAATTTAATGGGAATTCTGCTGCTAAACATCATTATTTTCATATTTTGTTTTTCAAGGTTCCAATAAAGTTTCAATTGCACAATCAAATTGTTTTCATAGCTACTCACTTCAAAAACCCAAACATTTATCTTCATGTATACATACCTATCATGTGCTCAGGGGAAAAATAATAAATACAAGAAACCGAATATAAATATGTCTGTCCTATCTCTAAGAAAATACCCAGCATTTAAAAGAACTGAAGGCACAATACTAGTACCTGCTTGTTGAGATTTTTTAAAAATTCAAATTTCATTACAACAGAAAACAATAGTTTATACATTTGCTCAAAACAATTCTTAAGAGTAGTAGTTTGCACAGGAAATTTATTATTTTTTTAAAAATATTAAAAGCCACTTTTCTCTAACAAAGAACTCTCTATATATTTTAGTTAATTCAGAGAACTGAAAGCAATCCTGTGGAGATGCAGAGGATATAATCATGGACAAAAAAGGCTATTACAAAGATCAATAGATCATATTTTCTGTCCCTTTTTCCCTCACGGAAAGACCTACACTTGTTTCTATCCCAGCTGATATCAATCTAATTTCAAAAACTCTTATCAGTGAAGTTTTCAAAACCTTCCTCAAACCTCTAACCCAGTCCTTAGGCATCCTTACTGTTACAAGACATTTCCTAATGTCTAACCTAAATCTCCCTTGATGATTTTAGTCTTTATTTGTTATGCCCACACAAGTTTGGTATTGTCTAGTTTGAACAACCACTGTTCTTTACAACTTTCCTCATGGATTATATTTTCTTTAGACAACTGATCATTCTCATAGCTCACCTGTAGTGAACTCTTTTCAACTGGTCCACATCTTTCTGCTCTGGACTGTCACAAATTGAGCCTCATCCTTTCAATTATCTAGTAACAGAAATCAAATGTATGTTCTGTCAACCCAATCTTTGTACAGAAAACCTACAATGGCCAGTATTTCCCTCAAAGGTTAGATTAGAAAAAGAAAATGCACTTCTATGTGTACCAGAGTCTGGGTTATTATTGCAGATTGACACAAAGGACAGTTCACAAGGGCTCAGGTCTTGATCACGTTAAGCATGGCATAGCAGCAGCACTTATTTACTGAAGTGCAACTATCAGTAAGAGGCTCCAATACAGGTTTAGTTTCACAAAGAAGAAAATACTTTATGTTTCTCAAAATTAACAAATTAACTGTTAGAGATACTTATATATATATATATGTATGTGTTTATGTGTCTGTCTGTATACATATCTTTATATATACACATTTAATCTTAATCATTCTTTCTAGATAGGCTAACTTAAGACTATGATTCAATTTCACATTAAGAAAGGGCAGAATTTATTGGAAAAAATAAAATCTCTGATTCTTTATGGCACTTTGCTAGTGTATACATGTTTACATGTACTGCACAAGTGCAGTCTGGGGTAGATGCTCAGGTTACTTTTCAAACAAAGGTGTCATTGCAGTTTGTATGTGTTCTATGCATGAGACTGAATACACACTGCAGATCTACTTTCCTAATTACATCTAGCAGACTGTGGTGCTGTGGTAACAGGGAATCAAGCACAAACAAGTATTTTGCAAGATTAAATAGGTCTTATCCCACCCACTACTGAGTGAGTGAATTGAAAGTTCAGTTGAGTGTGCCAACAGGAGTCATCCCTTTGACTGCAGTTCTGACACACCAGTGAAGGGATGAATAATTCTAGGGATTAGATATCAGGTCTGGGAGGTGCAGCTTCACATATGAAAATGGCTCATTTAAATATATTAATCAGCCCTCCCCAAGAGTTAAATTAGCTAAATACAGATAAAATGCATTTCTTGCTGTATCTGTAAATACAGCAAACTTAGAAGCAAAGGTACATTAGAGAGATGACAGATCATGTTCACAGTTTCTTTCAGTCCAACTAAGCAATGGAATGTTGACATTGATGTTCATTCCAAATTTGTTTCTGTACCTTATTTTAAAAGAAATCTTTGCAGTTTACCCAGTCTCCAGAATTGTATCAAATTGTCAATATTTTTGCAGATACTTTTCCCAGTCTCTGCAGTCAGCCCACTGGACTGGAAATAGGCACTTCATTTATATGATTTCCCATTCTTTACACTCCAGTATTTTTTTTGTATTTTAATTATGGCAGACATTTCTACATAGTTTTACAGTTATAAAAGCTTTTTTAGTTTCAAAGGTCTTTGCCTGTATAGCAATAAAAGGTGAAGCAGGATCCGAACACATTTTCTCCACATCCTATGAAGAACTCCTGCCTGTGAGATACTGAATGACTTTACAAGTCTCTTATGACTATAAAAAGTAAGAAATTTTCTGTGTTGATGTGTGGGTGCACAAGAGTGTTTAAAGAACAACTTTCTGAAGATGTCAGTCAGTGATCTTGAGCAAGATATATACAGGTAGCTTTATATGTGTGCGTATATCTGTTCACATCTATAGATATACATATACATATACATAGAGATGGATGTGTATATTTATGCACTCACACCTCCCACAATAAAAGCCCAGCAATTCAAAACCACAGAATATTGCAATACACTTTAGCACATCTCACAGTAAAGATTGTTGCTATAAGGGTACAATGCTTCCTATTTAAGGGAGTTATTTTTCGGTAGAGTGTTTTGTTTGGTGGGTTTTTTTGGGGGGTTTTTTTGGGATTTGGTTTTTGACTATCTGACAGTTTTGCCATGCTATTTTACAGCAGACAGAATGATATTGAAGTTTGGGAAAAAAAATAGTAAAAAACCCCTAGAGAATTATACTTCACAAACACACATATGCATAATAAATATATATGTGTGCTTGTTCCAATTATAAAGAATAATTCCTGATAGTCCTTGGTACTGAACAATTTGTTTTTGTTTTCAGAACATCACAGTATTTCACAGACATCAGAACCTTCACACGGATCGAAACTTACAATGGAGAGAGGGACATCAGGAGTTAAAACAATATTTTACCACAGGATTTTGTTCTTTTTTTTTTTTT
>VWZP01008548.1:383161-492381 GCA_013396995.1 Dicaeum eximium
TTTTTTTCCCCTATCTCCACAGCTAGAAGAAAACTTGGGAGCCATCATCTTGATTAAAATGCAGAGAACACAAGTACCTATTTTATTTTCTTGTTCCAGTTTTCTCCATAGCAATAGGTTATTTACAGCACAATTTTGTCATTATTTCTAGCTGTATCCTTTGACAGAAAGAATCCTGCTCCCAGTCCCCATGCTGCCCTTCTAAAGCTCCTATATATGCACCTCACTTGGCCTTTCCTAAACCTCCTTTTAAATGAGCTTGGGAAAAGTTGTTTCTGAAACAGCAATTCAGCTAATTTTCTGAGCCTAGAGGAATATAGTTAACTGATTTATTGCCCTGTGGATGTTGTAATTGTTGCAAAACACGATGTATTCCCAGAACAGTGATATAAGTATGTCACTTGGAAAATATGCCTCCCAGCATTCCACTGAAATTAATGAAGCATCATTAAATAGTTGCAGTTCTTAAGCCTGTTGCACATCCCAGCATGCAAAGAGTTATTGACAAACTTTGAGATGTCAAGAGATAATATTTGTAGAATCATAAGCTAAATAGAGTAATAGTTGCTGGAGGAATGTTTTAATAATATCCCAAGTTTCAGTTGTTTAACATACGCTGTAAGTTTGAGAGCCTGTAACAGAAAATGATAAATGGTTGGGCTGCCTGCAAGCATGAAGATAACTTCAGCTATTAGAAATTATCAGGAAAAAATGCACCCCCCCACCCCACCCCAAAAAAAAAGGGTTAGGAATACTTGCACAACAAAGGATACTGCTTTGAAAAGGATCCCTTGCTAACAAACAAGGAAAAAAAAAGTTTAAAAATACTAATATTTCTTTAATAGCCATTTAAAATATTTTCTCAGAATATATAACCTCAAGTAGAAACAAGTTTTTCTATTAGCATTGGTAATTTGTCAAATGAAATTAAACAATAGCACAAAAATTTCAAGACCATGCAGCAAACATTTTCAGTATTCTCTAAAATTCAGATTTAGATGATTACAAAAAATACCAAGTTTAAAATATAATGAATAGCTCTTATTTGAGGATAATTTTGAAAATTTAGCCACAAAAAACCACACTTTCAAAAGCTGGTTCAATTAAATGAGTTGAAAAGTACACTCAAATTCAGGACTTTAATTTTTACCATATGTTAAATGCTATACTATAATCTTTCATGGAGAATAAAGCCATACTTCAGCCAAAGCTCATCAGTTGTCCAAGTTCCACTTATTATTCTGTAATATGGCTAGGCTATGATCAAGTCAGCAGAATCTTAAAGGAAAATCACAATCAGGGAGATTCACAGCACCGTGAACTTGATCACACACTGACAAAACTGGAAAGTAGAGCAAGCTTACTTTCACAAAGGAAATCTAACTTTGTAATCATGAAAATGTATCCTGGACATCTAATTTTGACTTAGCCATCTGAATTAAGCCCCTCTTCTAAGCACAGCTACAATATGCACAACATAGGCTTTATGAAAACAAATTGGTGTGACACAGAGTATTTGCCCTTGTATGATGAAAAACTCTTTCAATGGTTCATTGGTTACTGATGCTGTGGGTAATACAAGTAATCCAGAAATAAACAATATTTATAATCTCCATTCTCTGAATCAGTTTATTTAAGCAGTGCATAAATGGAGCATGATCAAGTTTTCATGCCAACAGGCCAACATTCCATTTTATGCCACATTTTTGTCTACAAGGTACTTACCAGTCTCCATCTGGCTGGTATTCTAAGAAATATTGGAATCCTAATAGTCTGTCTTCACTTATGCCAGAAAAATGGCTGGGAACTTATTGATTGAGACATTATTTCATATAATGAACGGTCAATCAAAGTGCAAGCAGATATTCTATTATGGTTACTAAGTACTTAATTAACATTTCATACTATCTACTGTTTTTAAACTACCAGAACAGCAAACAAAACACCTTAAATGGATATGGAAACAGCAAAAAATGGGCATGAGATATGTGAGAAATGCTAGCAATGAGCAAGTGTTGCTGGCAAGTAAATACTGGAGGCAGATTACATATACACATAAAACATCAGTGTTTATAATAACTTTTCTATTAAGTGTATTGAGGATAGCTGGATTTCTTGGGTTTCTCTTCAAAGAATGGAAAAAATTATTTAAATTTTTGAACATTTTCTATATACTAATTTTCTGCACAGTTCATTTCCTGCCACTCTTTAAGAAAGAAGGGGGGAAAATAATAAAAAGCTGCCTTTCAGTCAGCCTTCAGATAGCTAGTCAAACAGACACCACCTATCTGAAACAGGCCAAATTTTGTGGAGACTGTATTGATCAGATCACTAAAACCTCACAAAGTTTAACAGCAATTCATGAACTGAAATGATAAATAAAAAATCCTTTCAAGCGATAAAAAATAATTTCAAAATAGCAATAAAAAGAATTAGCAAATAAGAGAAATATATATTTTGGTCTTAAACGATCTTTACACAACTTGTTTTAAAATCTCTACAATGAAATAAAACCAAAAGAAATTTAAAACCCTAACACCTAACATCATCACAATTTCCCTATGTCCCTATGATAGGTACATTCAGATTATAATGGTAAGTACAAATCCAAAATACCAACTGGAAACTAGGTGGCTATGAAGGAGGTTCTCAGAAGAACTTAGAAATTATAAATCTTAAAAACTTTTGTGTCATAAAATACCATGAATTCTAAAAAAATTCTATGGAGCAATTTTTTGAAGAAACCTTTCACTACATAACCTACTTAATACTGAAAATTTATATTTTACTAATTTGGATGAGGGGAAAGCAAATCATCCCACAAACAGTAAAAACCTTTTATGAGCCTGAAGGGGTTATTAATTATCTGTAACAAGAAGAGTGCTATTGTTCAGCTACACCCTCTGTACTGCCATTTATTTCATTTAGAAGGCACTCATATACCAGCGTGATGGATGGCAACCTACAGTAAATAGATTTGGAATAGATTTAATGCTTGCCTTCCCAGTCAAAATTCTAAGACTTTATGAAATGGAAAAGGGTTTGGTCCTTTATTCCTCTCCTTTCAATTGGCTATTCACTGGCTAGCTGACAGCAAAAGGAAGTAACCATCCATCATCTTCAATAGGGAGCCAAAGCAAGCAAAAGAAAATCTTAATAATGTTCTGCCAAAAACAGTAGGGAAAAGGCAGTGTAATTTTGAGATGCAAGAATGATACTCAGATCCTTGATTTTTATCACACTGAGTATCATCATAGAGAGCTATTCACATCTGTTATAAAGGAGAACTACGCACTTTTTAATTTACTCTTCGGTCTTGCTAGTTTGAATACCTCCTGCATCATTTTCCAAGGTAAAATGAAGGCATTGAACTCTGACCAGGAAAAAACCATTTACGTAGTAAAACTTTATTGACTGAGAGCATATGAATCTTATTAATTTGACTTTAGAATTCAGACAAGAAAGAATAACAGGTGTCCAGCACAATGATAATGATTTCTTGCATTGAATTAATAGCAATGAAACATGCTTGATTTCAGCAGCTGTTGGAAGCAGCGGGGTTGCTTCTGTCAGAATAAAGAGAGACTCCCACCTCCCCAGATAAATGCATTCAAATCAAACAGTGCATACCAACAGTCGGCAGTGCCCTGCTCTTGTGCTAACAGTGATTAATCACATCGCTGATTGGTTCTCAACTATCTTCACTTCCAGCCTCGCTGTGGACAAGATCACTGAGCAGCTCATTAAAAGAGCTGTACATGAGCTGCAGGAGGGAAGGATGGTGATCCCCACAGAATTGTTATAATCGGTATGAGGCCTTTCAGCACTTTATATAAGCTTAACTGAGGTCAGGTGTCAGTGATTGCCCACACCTCTCCTGAGGCCGATACCACTTTGCGCCCTGCTACTGACAATACTGTCCAAGCAGCACAATTCCATTTTATTGGTGGAACATTTGTGGTAACTACAGCATGGGGAAAAAAAGACCATTGACTCTATGCACTTAATAAGTGGTCTGCAAGTACTGGAGTTTAGGAATACAGAAAAATGGATAGAATATGGGCAGATAGTTATCCAGCTGTACCAACTGGGTAATTTGCCACAGGTACATTATTATTTAGCCCATCTTTTGCAGTCTGTTATTTTAACCTTCTACCAGTTAGACGTCCATTTTAAATTGCTCATCCCATCCATCTTTACAGACAAGAGAGAAAGATCCCCCAGAGAATAATTCAAACATCAGAAAATAGACCCCTGGTTAGCATGATTCACTCCCTTGAGATTTTTATTTTTCTCCACTGGCCATAGACTGCCCTGGATGAATAGTTTTGATCCAGCATCTAATTTTCAGATGGGCAACTTTTGTGAGTGCAAACAAATTTCTGTGAAAGTGAATTTTGATTTTAGTGACTAGCAACTAGATATAGGTGCTGAGTTGCCTATTTCTATTGTTGGTTCTCAGCCTGTAGTTTTTGGTCAGGTTGGCAGAAATATTTTCAATACCACTGGACATTAGACCAACTGACCACTTGTCCAGTGTGACATTGGCCTTAAAGAGACCTTCAAGGATCACTGGTGTCTCATCTCAGATGAATTTATATTAGGCATTGTAAAGACCCTGTATTTAATTAATTTGTTATTCAGCATTCCTCAAAATCACCTTCTTCCCTCCTTTCTGCTCTCTGATCTGACGTAGGTGTTGGTAGCTCTTAAAATCAGATCTCTCTGAGCTCGTCCACTGCTGTAAGAAACCAGTCTTTTGAAAATTGAAAAAAACCCAAGCTAGGTACAAAATACTGTGGAGGTCACCTCATTAAAGTTTTACTCTAAGTTACTGAACAGTCTCAAACCAAAGAGTTTTAAAGGCATGTGTTCCTTAGCCACACATCCTTGTGAATTTTGGTCTCTCTAAATCCTGACAGCTGCTTAAGTCATTACCATATCCTCATCAATGTAATCAGTACCCTAAGGCTGCCCTACCTCTCAAATTCACAATCTGCAATGCTGCTCACTTCAGTGCTTTGGGGCATATTAGCAACTCAAGCCTTTTCTGCTTTGATGTGCATGTTCTGTACCACTGACCCCAAAATATGCAGGTCTAATGAATTAGCTTTAATAGTTTTTTTACCCACTTAAATGTTTTTAATTGGCTATACCACTATGTGTCTTGAACTACACTGAAAAGTTCACAGCATAGATGCTAATGGTGCCTTTCTAATTACTGCATAATGAACAAAGGTCTGTCTGAGCAATTTCAGAGGTTAGACTTCATAATTAAGAACCCCATTTTAATAAAAATCAACTTAAAATTTTCACACACTTAAGAGAAACAATATACACCACAAAACAATATTTTTTAAATATCTTGGGATTTAAAATTATTTGTGTAAGTTCTTTTAGTTACAGAAAATTAGTATTTTCTTCATTTCCTTTTAATATATCTGCCAACAGCCAAAACCTCAGCTTTATCACATTGTCCCTGAAGTGCACTTAACTTGCATGAATCACTGCTCTGGGGCTGGACTTGATTTTTCTTTTCACTTACTTAAGGGAGCACTGATAACTGAGGGGCAGAGTCATGCCAGCTACCGGCAAATTTGACATCCTTGTCTGTATGGACAAGAAGCCAATGATTTGTCTCAGAAAACTACAATGTTTTTTCAAACTAAATTCTGTTTTTTCTCCAAGACTTCTAATTTCATGAGTATCAGTAAAGATACTATTTCTAATGCAGACAGAAAGTGTAGCAGCTGGTTCTATTTCACTCCCTGTGCACACCTGCTTTGTGCATCAATGGCATTAGCTAAAAAAGTTTTGCATCACTGCTAGTCTGCTAGACCTGAGATCATGACAACATGATGAAAGTTTAAGAGTAGGGTAGATGAAAATGATGGAAAGTCCTGCTGTAATGTCTAAGCACTGTGGATTAGGTATGAACAATTTTATTTCCATCAAAACACCACTTTTCTTCTCCTTTCGTGTTCCTTATGTTACATTAGGTTAGACAAATATTCATACACCTATGTTGCACACATTAGCTATAATTAAGACACCTGATGTTAAGATATCTAAAATGGTTAAATGAACAGCTACCAGAATATGTGAAGTTCAATCACGAAAAGCACTGGGCATTTCACTACCATTTCAACTTAAATATTCAGGTACAAATTCACAGCAATGACATGTTATATCTCACTCATATTCCTAAAAGCTAGCTACAACCACGTTCAGTTTCCAGCCACAGTTCCATCTAGCCCTAAGCATTTTGTTTGTTTGTTTTTGTGTTTATTAAATATTTCCCTTAGAAACGAAAAAGTTACTTTAGTTGCAGAGCATGCAACTAAATACATATTAGCAGGAAAATCAGGTAAAATACAGTTTCTGATAAAATTAACCATGTGGTACCAATAGTTCAGGCATACTAAATGGTTTTTGACTGCCAGAAATCTACATTATATTCAGATCAGTTAAAACCTGTATGTATCTAGGGGTTCACCTCCATGAACATTTTTATTTGAATTGGGAGCAAGTTTTAGAAATGAAGATACAGCTGATGTTCACTGGCTGAAACTGAGCTTACAATGTGCAGAGGCTTGAAACTGCACAAACTGCTTCACACAAACTGCTTCTGGTGAATGGTCGAAGGAGTTCCTGCATTCCAGGACATTCAGCACAGGACCAGACAAGAGCCAGACCCAGAAAAATTCTAAAAACTCATAAGGTTTAAATGTCAAGACCTCAGCATCAGTTGCTTCACTCTAAGGTGGTGGAAGACAAGTCACAAGTGTCTCTTGTTTGCTTATCACACTTGCAAGAGAAAGAAAAAAAACATCAGTGAGGGAAGTTCTTAGACTGCAAATTCCAGTTTTTTTTCTGCCCATATTGTTCTACAGCAAAAGATCTGAAGGGCTTAGGGTTGAAAAACCTTGGTCACAGCCCTACACAAAAGTTGGAGGACTGAAACAATCTGTCAGACTTTCACTTTTTAACCAATATCCAGAGGTCAGGAAGAAGACAATGTATATTTCTTGGCCCTTCCTTGCTGTTCTCTTTAATATCCTAAACAGCGCCACCTTTTCTTTATGAACAACATCTGACAAAGCATTTCTGTAAAGTTTGAGGTCCAAAGGGATACAATGAAATCTGAGGGAATTATAAATTATTTTCATCGTTCTTAATTATTGATAGAAGAAATATATGTCTTAGCAGCCAGGCATGTGCTAACCCAGTATTTTTTATATATTTTTCCTCCTAGAACCACAAAATTATGACTACTTTACCACTACGCTACACTACCACCAATTACTGTAGAAAATATATCACAGACTCAACTCTGTGCAATTATTATCCATTCTCATTTATGTAGCCTGTGTAATTTCATTAAAAAGCATGTTTGTGGAGATGAGAGGTTATTATTTTTTATTCCTGTCTGTAGTGGCGAAACTACTACACTGTCTTAATAAATACTGCTTTCTTACATGAACTTTACTAGATATGCATAAAGAATTCTAACTTATTATTGAGTAATCCTTAAATGGTATGGTAAATTCTGAACGGACATTCATTTCACTACCTGCAAAATAAATACAGAAAAAAACAGCTAAGTGATGCAGATTTTAAAACAGAATTGGGTATCACAGGAAGAAAGTGTTTTGGTCAGTGAAACTATATAACACATATTGAATAGAGTTTCATTGATTGGTTAAATTCCACAGTTAGGAAGAACATATATGATCACTTTTTTTCCTAGAAGTGAGTCACCATTCTCATGGGTAAACTGACTTTTTGATGGAATATGGCAAGGGAATATCACTGAGACACAACAGAGGAAAGGACACTGTCAGATAAACCATACAACTTTCTATCATGCAGAGCTGACATAGGAGTGGAGGGGTAAGTGAAATTCCCAACAGTCTTCAAATAATATTCCATTTACTGGGTGGTTTTTGTGACTACTTAATGCAGCTTCTATTCCTGCCTGTAAATTTCCTGTTATATGAAAAGGTTTTTTCTCAGGTGAAAGTGAAAAGGAAAATAAGACTTTATGTCCAACTTCCTCATATATGCATCCTCTTAAATATACCCATTAATGAAATAAATAAAACAAACAAAAAAAACCACTATAAACTCAGTAAAATTCTATTTCAGAATGTGTTTAGGATTACCTCAATTTCAATTTTGTGAGATTGGACCAAAGATAAGTATGCCTTAACATGAAAAAAAAAAAAAAGGCTTTAGAACAAAGTCTGTCTTCACTTGGTACATATTTACATTTAATTTTCATGCTTAAAGGACTTGTATTCCAATCTCCAAACTGAACTTGAATGCAAACTGAGGGTAAAGATCATCATCTTCATTAAGCATCAACCAGCAATCAAACAAATAGGAACATTTCAAAGAAGATTTCCCACCCTGTAGGGTTCCAGTGAAGGAACTAATAAAGTGAAATATGAAAAATAAAACTGTTCTTCAAGAAGAACATATCTAATTAAAAGGAAGACCTAACAACTTCATGGATTAATTGGGAACCAACTGAGATAATTAGACCTCTGGGAATAAGATTACACCCATCATAAACCGCTTTTTTTCACAACTACAGGTTAAGTGCTTAAAGCTTTAATTGGGGGCAGCACTAAAAAGAGTGAGAACTTGCACAGAAGAATTAATATTTGGGGAAGCAATATCCTGATGTACTTTGTACTTTTGCTATCATTAAAAACCACATTATTATTTTTCCCCAAGTGCATGGGATTCTGGAGCCAAGTGGACAACTGTGGTTAGAATTTGTACCGATCAGAAAATGCTCACACCATTACACTTTGACCTGTAAACTACATGTAGCTACTCTGTACATTAGTAGTTCAAATACAATCTCACCCTCTGAGATTAGTTTAAATGAGGTGTTATTTTAACATACTGTTTCTGCAGTCAAACCATGTCTTTTAAGATAAATATACCCTGAGAACACAACAATAAGTTAGGGGGAAAAAAAAAAGAATCTAAAGACTGGGTAAACTACATCAAAGAAGAACTGCTTCTCAGAATTGCTCCAAGCACTAATTTCAATTAAACCATTTGATACTGAAACAGTTTAATACCATAATACAAAAGTCATGGAAACCTTGGCATCCATCTGACAAATTGTGTGTCCATTAAACAACTTGAAAAGCACAGTGGGTACAACACAAAAGGTGGTCAGAGTCTCTGCTTTAATCCCCCTTCAGGGGCTGGAAAACACCTGCAGAAGAAAAAAATTCTGTATTTTCTAAAAGCACCATATGGTCCTTCCCTAATGATAATATTCAATACAAAGCCAAATTCTTTTCAATTACAAATTTTATTTGCTTGCAAAATAACATATTTCAACACTAACTCACCATCTTTATTTTTTGAGATTAATATAAACTGATGAGAAGGTTGAATTCTTTAACTGTTTTAAAACACCATGGAGTACACATGGGATCAAATTTACTGGGATGTAATATGGATGTGAAACAAGTTATATGACCCAAAAAATCCAGAAAGTTATCAGTGTGATTAATCACTGATAAAAGTCTAATCTAGAAAAATTTGAAAAAATGTTTTTGAGATGTGGGTTCACATCTTCAGTGGGTTTTAAACATGTTGCAAGGTGCTTCTCTGAATATGCATGTTATTGCCCATGGCTATTTAATCAATGTACTCCTCCTATTTTTCAGGAGGTCTCAAGCTATTCACATTCACTTCTTTTGCAGTCTTTGTCAAACTGTCCAGCTCCTACTGTTGGACTCTACCTGCATATTCAAGCTGTGGTTATTCATTTAAGGATGATGAGTTTTTTGATGACTAAGAACTACCCTACAAGCCTGATACAGTTACCTCAGGTAATAGGTACCTCAGGGAATTTCACCCACTACTGTCTGAGACAGTGCTAGATGTGCCTTCGTTCTTGTCTGTTTTACTCTACCTCCTCTCTGAGCTCAGGATCCTCCCTTTTCTTCATTTTAAACTCCATCAAGTAATATGAATCCATGAGGTAGATGGATCAGGGGACAAAGAAATTGTCCAGACCAATAATATTCCAACACCATGTCCTACAGGTGGGCAGATTCTTGGTTCCCCTAGTTCTCTGGTGAATCTTTTGGTGTTTGTCCATGTCTACACTTTGCTCTTTGAGCTGGTACACTTTGCAACTTTTCTTGTTCACATTTCCTAGTTCCAAAAAAAGTCTCTCACTTCATCTTACTCAAACTAGTCCATGGAGTGATACATTATTGTCATAACTACAGATGTCAGTTTTAGTCAATGAAATTGTGTGATAAGTTTAGTGTAACACCACGACTTTGTAAGATCACAATAAACACATTGTTAGTAAGTGTCATCTAATTCGCAACTTGGTGTGAGAAATAAACATACAATAATAAAGTAAATCTCCTAGCAACCTTATCAAATACCATATAATCTTGATCACTCAAAACACAGGCAAAAATATCTAAAAAAAATTTAAAATATTTATAAGTGCATTGCATTCAAAGCCAAGATTGTCAGTTGGTTCTATTTCTATAAGCCTTCTGGATTCAGGCACTAATGAACCAATAGCTATCAGCATGTCTTTTGCTGAAATACTGTTACATTAATGAGTTTGAATCAGCTGCTCAAACAGTTTGGCTGAAAAATGTGTCTGGTCAGGAAATATATCGGGGGAGGCAAACATAAATGTTAAGCTTTAGTCCCTTAAATTTGTTGATTGCAAACACAACGCCCAAAACCTTTTACCACATTCAGCTTGATTTGATACTACACTGCATAAATAAGACTGTATATAAAAATGCCTTGTTTATCTTTCATGCAAAAATAATGAGAGAAGTTCTTCTCTTTATTACACAATTTATAACCCAGATGATATCCTATGTTACACCAGTGTAAAACACTGGTGAATTTGTCACTATCATATTGAAGTCAGCATTATTCAAATCTAAAAGTTATTCCCTCAGTCGTGCTATGCCTCTACATTATCCTATCTGAGACTGACACAAACTCCAGTGGGTTCATATCCCTAAAATTAACATTCTGGTGTGAAAAGGCAACAGGGATTTATATATGACATTGCTCAAATTAATTCCTTCTTTGTCTTCAGTACAGTACTTCCCTGGAGCACCTTTAGTCATTCAATCCACATGGAATGAGAAAGCTTTCTGCTGTTAGCCTCTTAAAGAAACCAGAATATGAGTCACCAGGCATGTACCTTGACTTTAAGCAAAATCTCCTCAAATAATGGTAATTATTAGATTATACCTGAATGAATTGCCCTTTGCACCTGTGAGAATGGAAAGATGATACACCCAAAGCTGATGGCTCAGTACTATGTAGACCAGAAAATTGTTTGGAAAAGGAGAGGAAAACCTTGTCTGTCATCTTTTCACCTGCACATTACTAAACCATGCCTTGGGTGAAAAAGAAAAAAAAAAAGTGCATTCAAGCCAATTTAACTGGATAACCTGAAACTGAAATTTCAAACACAGTATTTTAAAAATATTTTAGTGACACTTGCCCTATATAGGAAGCAGATGCATTTCTCTAGTTTAAGTCAGACACCAGCATGTGGGATTTATTCAGCTCATGGGTTGTATCATGAATTCCTTGAGGGAATTCACAATTCACCAAATGACGTATTGTTATTATCACCAAAAGTGAACCATATTCAACAAAGCAGCACTCAGTGGGCAGCAATTCTGCAGTGTATAATTATAGCTGTCATTTCCCATCCCCAGATTAAACATGTTTTCACTTTTCAACTTCAATAACAACAACAAAAAAACCCCACCTCTCTCCACCTAAGAAGAAATAGCTTAAGAAAGACCTAAGGAGATCAGTTTTAATATTTAAACAATTATTTATCTTGGTTGTTTGAAAAAACCCCACTGCTATTATTCTTTCATTGGAACATCTGGATTTTTCTTCCTTTCTAGTGTTACTCTGGGATGAGAGGTTTTGCTTTTTCATTTGGTTGGGTTTTGTTTTGGTTTGGTTTTGTTTGTTTGTTTTGTTTTTGTTTTTGAATATATGACAGTGCTACCAAATATAATTATCAGCTGCATCGACATTATAATTAAGGTCCTGTTTCTCTGTTAATTACTTTGTAACTACCTTGAGAAAAGAAAAAAGAAACCCTACTCCTCCTTTCTTTTTTTTTTCTTTTTAGCAGTATAAAACAGTGTGTAGATCTAGTTTATGAGTTATGGCATTTGGTGCAATATTGTTGGCATCTTTAGCTAGCTAAAATCCTCCATATTTCTCACCTAAAAACCTAAGGTCATGTTCTATTTTAAGTTGCATGTATGTAACTTCAGAAAAGAGTATCTCACTTTAGAGACTTTGGAAGTCCTTGCAGATAGCTAGAATGGAGTCCTACACTTATGACAGAACAAAGGGCAACAGACATAACTCATAGCTAAGGAAGTTTAGGTGTGTTTTTATAAACAATAAACATGAAATTCTTTTCTGGTGTGACAGGATTAGAGGGTCTCACAGGAGACATTGAACATGCAGTGATGAATCCTATTTTATTGCTATATTATACCTCCTGTAATTTGGGAAGCATTGATGATCATGCCCATACAACAGCAATGAACACAACATACATCCTTGAGGAGGCATTGTCTTAAATACCCTTGTGATAATCTGCAGCCTCTACACATTTATGCAGTGCTGAGGAAATAGGTGCTTGGCATTGCACCAGTAAAATGTGACCTAGTATATTTGTGTGGTGCTGTGCCATCTAATTTATTTGTTTGCATTAATATCAGCTCACAGACCCATATATCAGAACCTATTGTATTATTATATTTATGTAATAGCTCAGTGTGGAAGGAATTCTGCTACATCTCTCATGATAGCAAAAAGAAGATGTGCATTTCTGTGCTAGAGGAGGAAGCTGTGTGATAACAGTTGTCCTGAGGATACAAAAAAACTCACAAGACAAAGATTCCCATTCTGTCTCTTAAATTCCCTTCTTCTTTTTTTTTCGTATGCCCACGAGACTTGTGAGAGGATAATTCACTCCCTGTTCATGTCTTCTCATGTGAAATTTTAAGCGACCTATTAGGCTGGGTGGGTTTTTGTTGTTTCATTCTTTTTTTTTCCCTAAAGAAGAGATGTTCCTTAAAACTTTTTCAAGGTACAGATTTGTGTCCATAAAACTTTAAGCAGTGGCAGTTAGATTATGAATATAAATATGAGAGATGGTATCTCTGACTACAAAACATGGATGTAAATCAAGTAGTCAGATGCAGTTATCCCACTGACCTAGTTTGTAGGTACAGAATTCTGCATCTGTTCCTCTACCCTTCTAACAATGTGCAACTGAAAACTGAGTACCATAGCTATGAAAAACACATACAGGCACTCTCAGAATAAATGTTTGTGTTTGGAGAAGAGTAAGAAGAGAACATCAAGTTGATATTTGCTTGGACTCACCTTGTGTTAACGCATACTTGAAATGACAGTAATTCTAGAGTTCCTTCCTGCATCTAACTGCAGATTTGAACTCTGCAGCCTTTCTAATTGGTCTTGCTTGTCACACTTAATTTGTTCTGATTTTATTTTAAACAATTATTAAATACAAATGAAAACACTAAAAGCTATTTTGCTCCATTAGCCTTGTGCATTCCACTGGTATTCAGACCCTACATCAACAACTGCTGCAGCAATACTGTTTCTTTCAGGATAAAGACAAAACATGGCCTACATCCAACTTTTAATCAGCTGTACAGATGGGTTTATTTCACAAATGCACTAGGCTGCACAGATGGAAGTTCCTGAATGCCTGACAAGGTGTTAAAATGGTTACTGAGACTACAAAGGAATAAAAAAAAAAGCAGCACTGGAAATTATAATTAGTAGAGACTCTATCTCTTAAGGGCTTATTAGTTCAGAACTTAAATTTTGTCCTTCATGTGTGGGAAATGGTTTACTGAAGGGAACACTTATCAGATTAGCTATGATAACTGTTTTCTATCCCCTAAGAATACACACAGTCTTACAAATATCTAACTTAACAGTTATACCTGATATAATACTCACTGAAACCAGCCAAAAGCATGACATAACATTTTTCACCAGCCAAAAGCAGAACAAATAGAGCAGCCTTTGGTGCTCAGTGGCATACTGAGCTGCAGTAAAAAAAAAAAAAAAAAAAGAAAAGAAACTAACAAAAGACCCAAACAAAACAAAAAATACACAAACCAAAAACCTGCAGCTATCATGGAGGAAAATAGCTTCATACATGCTTAATGGTATTATACTTTTGAGCATTGTTATTACAAACTCACAGATTTTATGCCTAAAAATTTAACTCAATTATCACACTTGACTGAATAGGTTACAGCCTTCATCACCTCATGGAATACTATGCCAATTTACTGTCATGATGCCAAATTTTTTCAGCTGTTTTGGAAATAAGAGAATAATAAAAGAGGTCATGAATAGCTGTGATCATTACAGAGTCCTGTGCTCTTGTAAGAGAGGAGGGCTGCAGAGACAATGCCATCTTTATGATAAGGCCACCAACATTTTTTCCATCTTTAATGTGATACATTTTGGGTCATTCAGGAAAGAAATAGGTACTTCTCAATATCCTCATATAAAGAGAGTTGGGGAAAGTTGTCTATGGATGAATCAGGAACAGACTGTCCTAGTGCACTGGAAGCTGCACTGTAATTTTATGCAGAGCTTTGTGCTGAATATTTTATTCATAATATGCTCTTGGGAAGATCTCTGATCTTTCAGTACTATGAATAAGAAATGTTTATTGTCCCAAATTCTAGTCTGTCTTCCATGCTAAAGACTTAGTTCAGTGATGAGCAGAGTACATAAGCATGCAAATGTGACACCACACAGGCAGTAGATACCTTTCAGTGGATCAGATTCAGATAACAAAAAAAGTGTTTTCCTAGATCCCAAAACATACAATGACCAAGAAAGGCATCACTGCTCATTTTAAAATGTAGCTTGGAATAGAAGAGAAAACAGCATTTAGAAGTGAACATTAAATTCAAAAGAACCATGGTGTGAACTAGCATAGTGGAATAAACATTAAACAAATAGAATTGGTGACACAGAGAAAAAAAAAATTCATCGATTGGAGAGATATAGAAAGCTGTAGAATCAAAGCCAGCTTCATCCTGATTGTAAGCAAAGTAATACTGTAGGAATTTAGATACAAAAAAACCAAAAAAGCAGACATGAGTAGGAAGAAAATAATATAACAGATTCATGGAAAACAAATTTTACCAAACTCATATTATTCTTTTTCACAAGATTTCTTTCTGCAGAACAATACACAAATAAATAAATAGTAGTTATTGACATTAAATAAATTTTAAAAAATGGCTAATTAGGAATTGTTAAAATGTAAAGGTAAAGGTAAACACAGATTCGTTATCAAGCAAATTTATTTCTACTGGTATTCATCAGGTCACAAATTCTGGCACTGTGCTTTCAGTTTTTTATGAATGGGATAAAAAAGAAAGAAGGGATGAAGTTCACAGATGAAATAAGGATTAACAGAAAGTGAATAAACAAAATAAGTGACTGACTAAAAGGAATTCTGAATAATATTGGAATCTGGGATCAACCAAACTATGTATGTTAACATGACCAGATGTAAAAAACAAAACAAAACAAAACAAAACAAAACAACTAAATGTGGGATGGGATGAGATGCTTAAGGAACAAACAGAAACCCTTGCAGAGCATGTTTATACAGCTGGGGAAACAGTAACATCCAGGAGGATTAGAGGACTGTTACAGAAAATCAGCTGAACATGAGCTCCAAATACAAGACTGTGTGTTGGTTTTGGCTGGGATAGAATTCACTTTCTCCACAGTAGCCGATACAGGGCTATGAGGAAACGGTGTTGCTAATTTAGGACAGGCTAGAGAGTTAATTCCTTGTTTTGCTGTGCATGAAGACATAGCCTAGGCTTTACCTATGAGACTTTATTTTGACCCACTAGTTTTCTCATTTTCACCCTTCCAATTGTCCATCCTATCAGGTGGGCATGAGCAAGGGTCTGCATGGGGCTGAGTTTCTGGCAGGGGTTAAACCATGACAGACAGCAAACAAGAACACTTAGGTTATAGTCAAAATACTTACATATTTATTGCAGATTTCCCTATTGAACTTTAACCATGCATTAGGCTTTTTTATTGCATGGAGGGTTAACCATTACTAGAACATGATGCTAGTCCCTGCCTCTCAAGAGTGAGGTGATTAAGGGAACAATAGAAGACAGCTTCAAGGTTCAAGAACTGTAGCTCTGAGAATCTCAAAACCCCCAAAAATAACCTTTGATTGTATTAAGAATTTTGTGATAGGAGGTCCTTTAGTCTGGCAGACACAAATACACCAAGATTAAACTACTACAAAATTTAGCATATCAAAATAAAAGACATCAACATTATTTAAACAGTAAGTTTAATTATTAAAATGAAATGTTTAAATGTTCTGGAAATTCACTTTGATCATTTTTAAAGTAAACATATTTTTTTCTAAAGAGAGATTTAAATTAAGAGGGCAATCAATAAGAGAAAATCTTCCAGCCTTTTAATGGTGAATTGCATGTTAGACTATCACATGGCCTCTCCTGTCTTTATAAATGAGAAAAAAACATGAAATAATATCATTGGTATGTTAGCAATTTTATTTGACTAAATACTGAACTAGATGAAACCTACATAATGTCTGTGCACAAAGCAGGATCTACATTCCTTAAGAGGTAATATTGATGCACAGGTGTCATTCCATTCTTTAAACAAATTGAAGTTAACATTTTAGTCAATATATGTAATGGCTTAATACTATTCTACAGAGTAATCTAATGAAATGTAATTAGACTATTTGTTTCTGAGGTTGATTTCTGCATAAACGTTTAAATAAGTTATACTGTGTATAGAATATGAAATTATTAAATAATTTTAAAGAAATGCATGACTTCAT
The DNA here is from genome assembly GCA_013396995.1 of Dicaeum eximium. Lineage (NCBI taxonomy): Eukaryota > Metazoa > Chordata > Aves > Passeriformes > Dicaeidae > Dicaeum > Dicaeum eximium. Next base: position 400,140 of record VWZP01008548.1, read on the forward strand.
TAAGGAGTACAAATGGTAGATTAAGTCTTATCACCAAGAGATTCAAGATACAGCATTTCAAGAGAATATATTTTATCTGCATGGGGAATCAGATGTAAAATTATACACCACGGAGATCAGCAAATACTAGGATGGAAGATTGTCAGTGGAAATCAGCAATCCAGGAGGTTGTGTTATATTTCATCAGTATCTACCTCTACATTTAAAGGAAAATCATAAGGTGATGATGTGCTTGGTAAGGAATAGTGATAGAGAGTGGAGTGTAATGCTAATGTGCCATAACACAAATAAGAAAGAAAATCAAGATATAAATAATTGGAAATTCCTTATAATTTCATTAAATATTTCCCCAAATACTGTGAAAAATTCTATCCATTAGACTTTGTGACCTTTGCAAACTTCATTTTGAGTAATTAATTTTTGCCCAAGCCAGACATCCCCAAACTTAGATTTGTCTGACCTAACAATCAATTACCCTATACGCTACCTAATTCCAAGTAGCTGGGAATTAATTTTTTTAAAAAATAATATTATTAATAATTTCTAGAAAATTCTCACCCTTAATGAAACATTTCTGCTTCTTACAGAAACATTACAAAGGGTGGTTCTATGTCTTTAGAATTTAGAATGACAGAATCAGTGAAACGGAATTCAACTCAAACTTAGTTTTTAATTAACGTAATTTTAGATGTCACATCTTAAGTCGCCTAGTGTAAACTACCTAGATGTCCTTAGCTGCTAGTCCTTGGAAAAAACCCACACAGTTTGAGATGTAAACCACCACCTAACCTTTTAGGATTTATCCTCAGATCCACTTGTATCACTACCCTGACTACAGAGGAGGCTTATACGACTGTATATGACATGAATCTAAGACTTGGTTCTCCAGCTTCACATTCTGTGATGTGAGATGGCTGCCTTGGTGAAAAAAGGGGCGCCATTAAGGAAACACGTCAGAGAGAATTTTGTACTTTAAAGTTTATGCACTTTGTTTAAGTCTTAGAACTAAGTCCTGTAGACAATATGACTCCACGCAGTGAAAGACTTAATATCACCAGAAGTCTGGACATACAGGGAACAAGTACATTCACTGAAAGCTGCATCTAACAAACCAAACTGGGTGAAACACAGAAGACACATGGAAAAGCAGTCCAGTGCTCTTTCTGGTTAAATTAAAAACTCACATCTTCAAATGCTGAATTTCCCTCTAGACAGCCATGAAATACCATGAATTATATGGATGGAAGTCTGTAACCACTGATAAAGAACTATCATCACAGAATACTTCAAATTTGACATTTATCCAAAAGACATTCATATGCACATCACAGTATTAAAGAGATGATGTCTGAGAAACAAATCCCTTGTTCCACGTTGTTGTTAATAAAAATTATAGGACATAAAATGGAAATTAATTTTTCATGAGCAATACTATGTTTCTGACACTTATTAGCTGGTAAACTATTAAAATATAAATAAACTATCTGAGGATTAGAAGAGCCATCTATCAAACATATCAATATATTATGCACTTTATGAAGAAACAAGTAAGCAAGTCCAAACTAAAAGAACTATTCTAAGAAGTGTTTCAGTAGTATATGATGCTTAAACACAACTGAAACAGTGCATAACAGAAGTGCATAAACAGCAAGGAAAAATAGAAAAAAATAATCAGGGGTTATTGGTATTAACAATTGCAGTAAACTCATGCAAGCTTCATCATATCTAAACATCTGACTGTGAAAATAAACCTGTTTCTTGAATAAGCATTCACTTGAATGTCAGTAAGTGAAATCCAGTAAATCATAGTCTTCTCTAGAAATTTTTTTTTTAAAACATGGCTATCAGAAAAATAGGTGTTTATGGTGGCTGAATTTAGCACAGTTATTATGTTATTATGATAATTAGTCAAGAAAAGAAAACCTGGTGCTCCCAGTCAGTACTGAAGCCCCAATTGCCAGGATAGAATACAAATATTCTCTACTCTTCCTACAAAAATATCTTATAGAATCAAGAATGTAGCATTCTTAGTCCTGAAAATAAAGCAAATGAGGCAGTCTAACAGTACAAGCACAGACTGAGGTGAGAGAAGTCTTTGTCTCCAGTACCTACACTCAAGGATGTTATCCAATGTTGTTCAAATGGAAAATGAAGGAAAAAATCTTGAAAGGATATCTCCCTTCTATGTGACTCTCCCAACAGAAGACAAAAGAGCCACACTTTCTCTGGTGCTGACTTCTTTAGCACCCAAAAATGCTTTTTTTAATATTAAATGTCACTTTGCTATCATTGACACTGGATGAGAACATAACAATAAAATAAAGTGGTCTTATGATTTATTTTAATGAGGAAGTGGTCATTCACTGCATGTGTTGTTCTGCACCTGTCACTGAAATAGCTATAGCCTCTCATCACAATTTTGTTCAATTCCCCCAGCATACATTGCTGAAGTGTGCTGCAATCAGTTACACATAGCGCTGGACACATGGTTTTCACCAGGACTCTGATAACAAATTAGCCAGCTGAAACAAGTCTAAATGTGCAAGAACAGTATTTGCCAAGAAGATGACTATGCTGGCTAAATGAAGGAAAAGAGGGGAACAGGACAAAATAATCTGGCACTAATTATTTTAGTATCCTGTAATGGACATTGTACTTGTCGAAAACCAGAAGCAGACTACTCGACACTTCTCACACAAGTTAAAATAAAGTTTTTAACTCATGAAGGTGATCCTTTCACTTCATGGGAATAAACAGAAGGCACACCTCACTGCATTTTTTATGCATCTTTTTTCTCTTTTTTTTTTTCCAAGTGGGTTCCACTGCATTTTACTTTGGCGAATACCTGATGCAGTTTTTATTGCTAAACAGCTCCCTTTCATCCATAAACACAAACTGGTGTCTTAAATTGGGAAGCAGAAAAAAGGATAGGAGCCTAATTTTTTATGAGAAAAAATTGTACTGGAGGTTTTACCATCTGGTAGTGCTTGATTATTGGAATTTTATTTTCATTGGTTATGAAAAATAATACCACTACAATTCAAGAAAGTAGATTAAATGCTATTAACTTCAATACTTTTTCAAACAAAGTAATCTGTTGAAGTGATAATGGACTTTAAAGTAAATATTCTTATTATATTGTTTCTTACATCATTGTGGCTTCCCTTTTGGCTACATGAATCTCTAAATCTGACATTGTTAATTACAATTATATGTGGTATACGAATACTTGATTAGCTTTACACTGTATTTAAGGCAGACGAAAAGACAATTGAAGAATTCTATCACCAAACTTAAAGGGCAGTCCAAAAATACTGCTTGCAATTTCATTCATTTGGAAATGAGCTGCACAAGATTTCCAGAGCAAAGCTTCCATCTATTTAAGCCTTGAAAATTAAAGTTTAATTTGAAAGATGATCAGCTAATTCTACAGGCACAAGACAGGCACAAGAACTCGTCAAAAACTTATTGATGGGAAAGGTCTGAAGCTGTCGTGCTTTCACATGTATACCCCAATTTAGATTTTTAGTTACTTTTACTTGAAAAATTGGCTTCAACTCTCCACATGGCTTGAGGCATAGTTTCAATACTCCTTTTTTTGTGTCAAAAACACCTGTCTTTTCACTTTAGTGCCAGAAGGGCTTAGCATCTTGTCAGTGAAGTAACATAGCCTGCACATTTATAGGTGTCACTCACTTTGCCATCTGTTTTTTAGGATAACAGTCACCACTATCAGCCAGCCCCTTCAGAGGCTCTAACAATCTTTGTGGATTAAGGTTGAGATTTACAGTAAAGAACAGCCAGGGGTATCCCACCTCTTCAACTCATTCTATGTGTTCTTTAACCATAATTCTGTGAATACCTCATCCTATATGAATTCAGTAACTATCCCTCATGCAAAATTTTTTATCAGTAGCATCCTACCATTTTTTTTAAGTCTTACAGCAAATAACTGTCAAACAAATGTCTGCAATCTCTGCACGCTGCATGCATATAAACACCAGTTCTTGTACCATGTCCAAACCTACCCCACAAGCAGCTTACTTCTAACCTCAAGAGACAGGAGTAATATCTCCAATAATACTAAATTGCATTTCATTGATAAAGTTGTTAATCAGACAATTTGGCTACGGAATTATTAATAAATACATATAATATGAAAATCAAGACTTAATTTATCTCTTAGTGACAAAAAGGGAGTTATTTTAAAGATTTTGGGGTTTAAATTCTCTTGCCCAGGAAGTACAATTTGTTAGTCCATAATTCTCATTAAAATAAATAAACATACAAACAAATAGTGCCATAGAGCACATGCCTCTGATCTATCAGTGCAGCTATTTTTCTATAGACTTATAGGACCAAAGTCAGAAAAGAGAAAGATACTGATGCAGTGATGACATCTCAATACTGCTGTGAGGAAATGTTTAAGCTAATGTTTCTTAAGTTGGAGAAGCAGAAAGAAAAAGGTTTTCCTTTGGAATAGCATTTCAAATAGTTTTGAAATGCTTGCCTAAATTGGCAACAGCATAATCCTAAAACATGAGACAGTATCAAGTCTTGCAATAGGACCAACGGGAAGAGGCAATACCAAGTAAGTATCCTGGTGTGATCTGAAAGCTATGTTCTTCTACCAACTATATGACCTTGTTGATTCTTTGGGACATAAACACTGTTTTATACTTCCTCTGATGTTAAGATATTAATTAAGAAGTATTTATGGCACCTATGGCTTGTCCTTGTTCTGGAAGAAGCACTTTATGAGTTCAGTAACAAGGGATGGCCAAATAAATACTACAAAAACATTTCTATGTTAAAATGTTGGCAAGGTCTTTCTAAGTGTAGTGTTTTGGTTGTTAAAAGCTTAATGTCTTCAGGTCTGAAGGAACAAAATGAGAACAGATGACTAAGGTAAATTTTCTGAATTAGCTGAATATCTTCCTGACAGTTATCTAAATGTATAAACCTGTCCAAATTACCTGGAATAACACAACCTCCTCTTCTTTTTGTAGCTCATGCATCATAATATACCATTCATCCCTTATTAGCATCTTCATTACTTTCCTTAGAGTAGGACATGTGTAAGGGTGGACAATGATCAGTGAGACTGCCCTGAGCAGCTATAAAGTTTCAGATGATTTCTCCTCCTTTCCTTTTATGAAGCAGGCAGAGAGATGCAGCTGCTGAGCCACATTTCTCCGTAGCTGAGCTGCCTGTCTGCCAAGACAGTTAGTTAGTTTGAAAGCAACAGTAAACATGCTCTTGTTGACAAAATGAATTTCTAAGCCAGAATATACTGTGTAACTGAGAAAAAAATATTTTATTCTAAATCTGTGTGCAGACTGGAGCTATTTAACACCACCTTTTAGAAAGTCTAAAGAGATATTTTGCTCTCTCCCCTGTTACATTGCAGTGATTTGTTTCAGTTTCCTAAATGAAACCTGCTCATTTTTCCAATGGGAGATGGCAGATGCTTTCCAGTCTTTCCCTTACACACAGAGCTCATTGGGGTGGGTTCTTCCTTTACTCCTCTTCACGCTAAATTTACTGTGTTAGATATTTATTGGTGAAGTCATGTCTCTGTCATGGAAGTAGCATATCTTTGAAAGTAATGTAAGCAATGTTGTTAACGTGGCATTATCAGGACTCTGCAATTGCTGTTGTCTGCATGGAGATATTTTTTTGATTGTCATTAGATGTTGGTTAAGTGGTGGTCTTGGCATTGAGTTGTAGCTGGCTGGTGCTTTTCCACTAGGCCTAATTTTCTTTCCATTTTTGAATTGAAAAAGAAGCTGCCTGAAATTCCCCAGCCAAGTCAGCTTGTTCACTACATTATGACATTTAGGCTGTGTGGGTGGAGGAGGTTGAGAATGGCACTGCCTTGCCATCCCTGTAAAACATTTAAGACTCTCGCAGAGCAGCACAGCAGTGTCAGTGCAGTGCTCTCATTACTGAGGAAATATTACATGTGGCCATTAGTCTTCTCCCTTCAATTAGTGACAGCCACTTAAGCTGTGCCCCCAGCCTGCTTTAGCTGTTGGCAGCATCGCCAAGTCAAACCTGTCTCCCACTTGAAAAGGAAACTGGGGAGAACTACTGTTCACCAGGCACACTCTTTGAATGTGAAAAGGGAAACACGACAAGGTTATATACCTGTTTGAAAATATCATGCAATTAAGTTACAGGTAAGCAAGTAGCACTGGAAGAGTTCAGGAGAATATCTTCACAGTATGTAGATGACACAGTGTTAAAATGATACAACGTCTGGAGTGCCATTTACCAGAGTTCCTCTTGTTTTACCTTTTTTTCTTTTTGGTGAGTTTGTTTTCAGAGGTGTAGGAGGAGATATATACAAAGGGACAGGTTTGAATTAAGGAGTATTGTTATGAGAGCTATTTTTTTTCAACTGGACATACCAGAACAGATTTGAAAGGTTAGCAAAAAAAAGCAGTTCTGTCTTCCGCTGGAGAAATCCAGTTCAAATTGGACAAAAAGAGTATTCTCTAGCATAAGTGATACAGGAAATGCAAAGCTGAAGCAGTCTACCCAAATAAATGTGCATAGCCTAACTGATGTTAAACAGAATCTCATTTTATTGATAGAGATTTGGGTGCTATATCTGTGCAAAAGATCCCCTAGGCAGCTGATACTGAGATATGATCAGACAGGGTCAAAGTTTTCCTACATGTTAAATCAACATGAGATTTTAGATGGAAAAAACTAAAAAACTCTAGAGCGTTTGAAATAATGGCTCAGAACCATGTTTCTGCCATCTTGAACACAGAATCAAAAAGCTTGAAGCCAGGTAACAGAGAAATCTTAATGTAATCTGTATACTTTGGCTCTGAAAACATGATTTGAATTTGTATTTGTGCTGAAATTATTTTACAGTTTTCCACATGAAACCAAAAGCTCATGGCTGTTAAACACCTGAGTCCTCATGAACTCCATCACTGCTTCCATTGTTCCTTTTTTGAAAAATTCCTACATTCTTTTGATCAGTTCTCTCTAAATTAGCTACTTCTATTGATCATAACTGGAATGCTGAAATGCATATAAGCTCTTAGATCTATGTTATGTAAAAGTTCAATTGATTAAATTACCTTTTCAAAATATCTTTACAAAATGAAAATAGACTATATTTCTTTACAGCTTCAAAACCAACCATCCTAGTTGGTCAAATCTGGCAATCCAGTTAACTGTTCTGTCATTAATACCATTTTCAAGTAAGACTTCTTTAGGTTATCCTCTCATGCCAAAATTTGTATGCAGTTTTTATTACTAAGGGTCAGGTAATAGTGTAGTTGAATTGAGTAACAAGCAGGGATCAACATACTGGAAGTAGTCTGCTATCAAAAGACTTCTGCTAAATGACAGATGGCTGGCAATTTGTAAGGAGCCCACTACTAAGATATTTCTTGAGAAAACAAAAAGAAGAAAAAAGGAAAAAAAAACAAATCCCTAACCAACAGAAAGAAAATGTATGAGCAAGATCCATGTATTAACATATCCATATTGGTCAGTCACCCGTGGGCATTTGACCTACTTCTGTGATGTCCTCCTACAGCGATACAAGCTTTTCTTCTCAGCAGGTAGTAATCTTCAGGAAGAACTGCTGAGAACTGCAGGTATCCCTTACTTGCTGATCTCCCAAATTGTTTTTGGTGATATGGGCATTTCTGCAGTGTATGTACCTTTTGCTCGCTCTTAATTTTCGATTTTCTCCTGACAATCTAGAAACAATATAGGACAAGAGGAAATGGACTCAAGTTGTGCCAGGGGAAGTTTAGATTAAATATTAGGAAAAAAATTTGTCATGGAAAGGGTTGTCAAGCACTGGAACAGGCTGCCCCGGGAACTGGTTGAGCCATCTACTCTGGAGGTATTTAAAAGACAAGTAGCTGTGGCACTCAAGACATGATTTAATGGTGGATTTGGCAGTGCTGGGGTAGTGTTTGGACTCAATGCTCTTATAGGGTTTTTCCAACCTAATGGATTCTGTGATCCTATGATAAGGTCTGAAAGAAGGTCAGCAGCTGCAATGGCAAGGTTCTATGCACCTTCGATATGCAGCATACTCAACATTATTTTTGTATATTTTAGAATCATATATCACAGGTCAATAGAAGCTTGAGAGAAGGACTGTTTTGAGCTTGATGTTTGACTTATGTTACCTTACCTTGGGTATTTCCCACTGAACTACCTATGAAAACTCAAGAAATCCATATTATCACAAAGCTCAGAAGTTCACTTGTCTACTTCCACTTTCAAAGTGTACTAATTTAAGTCTACTATAGGCAGTTGTTCCCAGCTGTCAATGTGCAACTCTATCCATTTTCAGAACTATCCTACTTATTTTAAAACAAAACAAATAGGTTTTATATTCACAATATAAAGATCCCCAAAAATTAGGGACAAATGTTTCTCTGAAAATGTCCCTCTCAAAAATAACTTCATTATGTCTTTCTCTCTTTTATCAAGTTTCTAACAGAAATTAGATTGAAAAAATCCTTCTGAATTTGTAATCCAGGTAACAAATAAGAAAGAAAACAAAAGCTTCATAATATAATCCAGTTGCTTCTAACTATATTTGTAGAGTAGGATGTTAAGAATATTAGAAAACCCATTCTCTGTCATGATAATAATTTCATATTGCACCACTGTAGGTCAAACATAAAAGAACAATATAAGTTTCAACCTCAAATACTCCTTGGGATTGATTAATACAATTATGCACAGATTTACTCTGCAACAAATTTCCATCTAAAGTCAAAATGAAGTTTACAATCACTCTAGGCTCTTCACATATTAACACTTAATTGAATATTAATGAATTACTCTTTGTGACCAATTGCTATGCAAACAATATTTGTGTCAGAATTTATAATTACATTTATTTCAAGACAAAATACATTAATATTAACATTTTAAAAGTCTTTCACAATGAAGTGAGTAAATCAATTAAGACATATGTCACAGAATTACTAATCTAATGGTTTCATTACTGATTTTTCACAACTAGGAAATGCTATTTTTTCACACTTATTTCTAATGATCACAATAAATCAGTAATATTCAAGAACTTTACCTCTACAAACTGCATTTGGATTTGGTTAGGAATCAACAAAATTCATATTAGTTACATCATACATGATTCATCATTCTAATTTATCAGCAAAAAGCAGACTGATACTGAACATTTTATATTACCAAGCCTAAGACTGTGTAATAGTAGGTGGAAGTATCATCATTGCTTGCTTCGTTTTCCCCAGAATTATGAGCTTTTTTTAATTGTTAACGTGATGCTTACTGAAGTAATTTGGAAGTTGAAAAGCTGATACCTTTGTACTTCCAATGCAGCCTTGGGAGAAAAGCTACTGCTATTAAATCTTCTCAATACTGAATAAGCTGCACTGGTTCTAAAAGTGTCATATGAGATTTCAGTTCCCATTGCTTGAATTACAGGATTGTTTAAATATGCTCCTAAAACAGAGTGCGTCAAATAAGAGATATAACAAAGTAATACTTTAAATATATTTTTTTTAATGGGGTGGGGGGTGGGTGGGGCTAATACGTCTTAGATTTCTCTGCTGCTCTGTGAGGAAACCTGGATTAAATAGTTGTGCTTTGAAAATCCCGGGTAAGGTAAAGAGAGAAAAATTATTTTCTTCTAACTTTCTTTTTGTGAGAATAAGCCATAATAGAGGCAGTATTATGAAAGAGCAAAAAGCTGAAAACACAAAGAAATAATATTACCAGCAATAACACAAATTACACCCTTTTTAATATTTTTCATACTATAGTTGAGATAACACCAACAGAGAGCTCTCAAATTTGACAAAAGAGTCATCAAGTATAGAAGCTTTTACTAATCTCATGACATACTTATCGTGTCAAGGTTATTTAAGTGAATTATATAGTTTTTCAAATGGGATCAATTCTGAGTCCACAGTAAAGTCAGGAGTGAATTTCACTACTATGAAACAGGCAGGTATAATTAATTATGGTGTCAACCATTCTAGAAGAGGGCAACATGCCAACAGAAGACTTAACAACGTTGCATTGTTTTCTACCTTCTGCCATAATGGCAATTGTTTCCTTCTGCTTAGTTTTTCCTCCCGCTTTCAAACAGATGTATGATCTGCAGTACAAGAAACAATTTTAAAAGCCACCAAATTCAGAAAATGTAATATATGTTGCTATCACTTTGCACTGTTGCTGATGCAGCCGTGAGCTACTGTGAAACACCTACCACATGGAAAAGCATTCCTGAGCTGTGGTAACCAAGTATCCTTGTCCGAAACACATTTACGATAACTATCACTCTAATTTCACACCACTGCAACTTCATAATATTCCGAAATAAGAAAGCTTCATCTCCTGACTCTACAGAGCTGAGCTATTAGCCATGCATTAGAGGAGGGACTGGAAGTCCCACCAGCAACTTAATGCAGCCACTGTAGCCAGAGCCATGCACTCAATGAAGCAATACTTTTCCTTTTGCTGTCAATCTTCAGTACCAGAGCAGCAGGGTTTTATTTTATCTTTCCTTCTTTCCCATTTCACAAGGGTATTTAAAATTTGATCACAACAATGGTTCAGTTCATATGCATATTACAAACTGCTTTGGGGACTGCTCAGTGCAAAATGGGCGGATAATGTTACAGATTAACTTGACTTTGGAGTGTGAACTGTCAGCTATATCCTTTAGCTAGGGAAAAGACTTTAAACACTACCTGGAAAATTGGGAGGCCTAATCTTTCTGCTGTGCTAGCTCGCAGTATAATCCAAATAATGTGAATGTGCTTTCCATCTGACTGAAGCAGGCGTGCTGTTAAGTGATTCGAGCGATTTGCCTGGTATAATAACCAGTTTTTCTCTATGTCTCTGAATGCCAGGAACTTCCTGAAAATCTTTGCCTATGGCTTGACACAGACTGCTGAGTAGCCACAAAACTGTTTGATAAAAGCACCAGTTTTATCCAGTATAAATCAATACAATCCCGCTGCAATAGCTGTATTTGACTACAGCACTCAGCTGTTATCAAGTAGGGGACCTGTTCTGACTATTTTAACTTCAGAGTACATATCTTTTTCCCAGCTGGTCTTCAGCACAGCAGGAATGGCTGTGGTGTTTGCTCAATGTTTTAGCCAAAGAACGTTCAACATTCACAGTGCTCCACTGGCCTCGAGACAAAGATTAACCGAAAATGCATTTCAATGCAGATGTCAAATTGCTTTACTAGAACAGAAAATAGAAAGAGTGATTCTTCAAGTGTGAGCTCTTACATCTGAACTGGAAAGATCTTCCAGTAATTTCATTTGTCCTTTGTACCTGATGCAACCCTAGATTTCTAAAAAAAAAAAAACGCAAACCAAAAAAAAAAACCTGACACAAAAAGTCACATCTAACACTAATAATTATATACACATTCTTGAAACCAGTAAAACTTGAATATTCACCAATATTCAAAACACCATTGACCTCACCTCCTTTGTGCCTTTTACTCATGAAACCAATTATTAGATAGCAAGGCAAAATATGTTTTTGGGTAGACTCCTGATACAGTAAGAATAATTTACTTTATTCTCTCCAAAACTGAAATTTCTTCTGCAGAATAATAATACCCCCATTTTAAACATCTATGTCACTTGACCTAAAAAATTTGCCAGTTTCGATGTTTCTTATTTTGTTAATATTGCTTTTTGTATCTTTCAATTTTTCACTTCATACTTTGCAATGCATGGAGATTTTAGCAAAGCACGTATGATCCCAGTGTGCTGGTCTAAGGAAAGGACAGAGCATCTGGTGACAGCAAGAATTTATTTTTCTGTTAAAATTCACTTGCAACATGGAGCTGATAGTATTTAATGAATTCTTGGTTTCACTGAACCTGATAAAATATTTGATCTTTACTTCAATGAAACCAGTTCTCCTATATGAGACAGTTCTCTGTAATACAAGGATATTTATATTCCCCCATGGTATAAATGAGCTATAAGAACAATAATTATAAATATTTTTGAGTTTACTTAGCTATGAGACCTTAAGTCCTATGTAGCTTGATGGTCAAGAAAATTTATGTTTCCCATGCAACCTCACATAATGAGTGTGACTCATACCCCTTTCCTTCCCAATTTGCCTTAGGAATATTATGAAAAAAACATACATATGATTCCCTTCTAAAAGCCTCATAGAGTGAGTTTTTTGGAGCTTTACAGTGCTCAATGCTAAACTGTAAACAATAGAAAGATATGACATGCCAATATAGCCAAACACAGTAATCACCAGAAGTGATTTGCTGCTTAGCTACCTTGAGTGATTTGAAGTTGTCTCCTAAGCACACAAAGCTAACTTTTGCACACAGTTTTGGAAGGTTTTCAAAAATGCTGCAGGAGATTCAGCATGTTCAGTACCACAAGGTGCTTATGTTTAGCAATATTTTCCCTATTTCATCCAATGACAAGATCTTTTCAAATCTCTTTTTCAATTTTTCAAATAAATTACCTGTTGAAAATTGTAATTTACTTATTTAGATGGCTTAATATCAAGAAAAATATATAGAAAAAAATGTGTCAACACAGTTTTCACAGACATATTCAGAACAGTTCTGTGATTGTCAGGATTTCAATGTTTGCGATCAAGGTAAACTCTCATAATTTTGAGCTGTTTTAAACTCAGTGATTGCCATCTAGACTTCATGCTTCAAAATGGTGAAAAAAGTTCATACCTGCCTAACTTTTCAGAACATATATCTGAGTTTTTTTCCGCAGAAGCAGTTTGGTTTGTGTCTGTTAAATACATCATTTAGGTTCTATTGAGACTCAACTTATAACAAGACATTCCTTTTAAGCACAAAATGAATCTAACTAGAACCTGACTAAGGATTTAACCTTTTCTTTGATGCATGTACAGAACCAAGTTTCAAGCTATGTTAAAATGTCCTTGCTTCCAAACGTGATTTGGTTTTACTGTAGCCAAAAATTGTGCCTGTTGCATGCAGTAATTAGATACCTATTAAGCAAGAAAATTAGAATTTACTTTCTTGTAAACAGACATAAGCACATAAAATAGCATAACCAAGTACAGTATATGAGCACACTTTCACATTGTAAAAACATTAATAACATCTTGCAGTGCAGCTCAGCTTTAATGTATAAATAATAGCCTTAATTGGCAAAGACATAGATGGAGTTGTGATGCAGTGGCACAAACAGAGTGTATAAAAAATGCACAAGTATTAAACTCTGCAAGATAAGAGCTAAGGATGCAGAGTAGGCAAGAATTATGTCTGGTAAAACCAAAATAATCCTGCAGAGAAGGCAGGCAGGGTGTCTGATGGAACCAGAATAATCCTGCAGAATTTGCAAAACCAGAAGAAGCCCTTATCCCAAAAATAAATGTCAAGAGAAGCTGAGATCACCCAGTTTTCTTTTGGGGAAGAGGCAGAGGAACACAGAACACCAATGGTGTTTTACAGGGAGGGATGAGGAGCAAGAAGGTGACAGACTCTGTTATGGCTTTCCCTCTCACATTGTTCCCGGGACTGATGGATTAGAGCTATCAGTATGAACTAAAACGGTATCACTTCAGTGGCATTGTACACTTGTAACTAATTTAAAATCAGCTTGTCAGGGATGATTGATAGTGATTAAGTGCTAACTACTAGCAATGTGTGCTGTTAACGAATCCAGTCAATATGGTCAAGAATCATTTTGAAGCTTGAAGCTGGCTGGTTTTGGAGTCTTCTCCCATCATATTCCAATCACAGTGTCCTTTTAAATTCAAATACTTAGTATATAGAGAGCTACCTATATTCAGTTGCAATATTATGTTTACATTATAAATTGCTATGAGACTGAAACAAAATTTTCTAGATACTTGAAGATTCATCACACTAAAGCAAGAAGCAACATGAAACACATACAGTTTTTCCACCTGACTTCTTACAGGGTAATGTAGCCTTTAGGATATTTCATGGGTTTGTAGTGTTTTCCTTCTCCTTTCTATACAAAGTGATACTAAACTCCATTGCCTTGGAAAAAGTAATACTAAAATAATAAAAACAGTAGAAACAAGTTAAATAATAGTGCCTATTGTCCTGATCTATACTACCTGTATGTGCACAAATATATGTCAGATATAGGGGGTGTTAGGGTTCTTTTATTTATCTGGGCCTGAGATAATTTCTCAGTTTATGAAGAATCACGGTGGGATCTTGAAGTCACTGTATGTGCACGCACACACCCACACACCCCTTAAACTTTTATCTATTTTGTACATACATTGATGGTTTTAATAGTAGAGCAAGAGCTCCTCTCAGCCCTGGTGTTCTCTTTCTGCATATCTCAGGTATCACATACTTGTATGAGACAGACAATGAAATTTTTACAGAAGAAATACCTTAACACATAGAAAAGCATAGAAGAACAAAGGAACTACACTAAACTCCCCATATTTAAGGATTTTGAAAGTTTATACTCCACTTGCTCCAACTGCACACTTTTCAGTGCATAAAAAGAAAGAAAGGAAAAAATAGATATACTCTCTGTACTTTCTTCTTATTCAGTGAAACAGTGTCTGATTTAATTCTACATCATCGGATCAGTTTATGGAAGTAGTGATGCTAATGATGAAGTTATCTGTTAGTGGGGTCATTAATTTGTAGTGGCTATTTCTCTTGACCCAATTTCTTTTCCCGCTTGAAATCTGTTTGAAATTTTGTCTGACTACAATCAGGTTTATTGGAAATATTAATGACTGTGCTCTCCCCGTAAGCCACCAGAAGGGTAATTGACTCAAAAGATGAATTACAACATCTGCATTAACAGAATATAGAGTTGTAGAGTGGAGTCTGGCTCTTTGTCCTTTGCTGCCCTCCCTTCCTTCACTTTGAATATGATCCTGACAGTTAAGAGTTTTCTTTTTTTTTTTTTTTTTTTAAAGAGGCAGCCCTCTGAGAACATCATTAACAATACACATTACATGCTTTAGTTTACAATAGGTGTTTATCCAAAGCTTGGGGAATGTCTCTTGAAACTTACTTAGTCTCTGAAAGAAATTGGAAATTGGTATAAACTAAAGAGCCGTTCCTGATATTCATGTGTGTATTATATAAATGTAATTTCTCAATATTATTTGCCTTTAAAAAAAAATCACAAAAAACCCACAAACAAAACAAACAAAAAAAAAAAAAAAGCGAGAGAAAGAAGGAAGGAAAGAAGAAAATATATACTCTTCTGGATAAAGAATATTCCCAACTATCCAGTGAACATCCTTCCAATGAGAAACTATTATGAGAGGGAGGAAAAAATAATTAAAATCATGTATGTTAGCCTACACTGAGGTCTGTGCTATTCACAGAAGTGTTTAAGCATGCAAAAATCAAGCACACAAAGAGACGGTGAATGTAAATTAGGAATGAGAATGTGGCAAGAATCTGTGGCTCTTTTAGTGCAATGCCATGATATTTGTGCCCCACATCTTTAACCTGATACCACTAGATATAAATAAAACCTTCTACAACAATATGAAATTTTCTTTTAAAAAAATCAATACAGAAATGTAATAGCAAAGACATTTCAGCATTTTCTGTTATTGTGTAAAGAACAATTTAATACAAAAATAAGAGAAAATTCAAGAGAAAAATATTTTGGATTTGAAAATTTACATCTGTAAATGGTGTAGTTTTTTCCTGTAAAATATTTTGTAATCAATTCTTACTAGTACTTTAGTATTTACCTTCTTAATTGTTCATGCTTTCAGGATAGCACATGGACATGAGTATTTGGGGGAAGGAGGCAGTGGAAAAGGTAATTTATTATCTGTAGCAGAACTGCTTCAAATACCTCTCTCATCATGTCCATCTTCATAGAAAAAGGGAGGATGAAAGGACAAAGAACAGAGGATTAAAAAAAAAAGGAAAAAGCAAATACAAAAGCTACTTTCCTTGCACTGACAGAGGGAACCAGACAACTGATTAGTCAGATAAATGAACCAAATTAGTCTCAAGGTTATTTAGTTTTTCAGACACAGACAACATTCTAGAAAGTCAGTTCAGCACTGACATTATCATCCATAATGTCAATAAAAGTGAAACAGATTTAACAGTCTTCTATGTTGATTTCTTCACTCCAGCTCCTTTCCACCTCCTTTGGATCATTTTCTGATATTTTTCTCATACTGGTGTGAAAAGAGATCAAGCATTCTTTCTCTCTCATTTCTAACTCCTGAAGTACTAACTTTTGTTTTCAGTATCTTTGCCTGTTTCTATCTCTGACTTAAATCTTGCTTAAAATCATCAAAGTTTTTGATAGTTTTAAAAGTATTCCCTTTGAAGACAATCACTTATGACTCAGTTACAACAATTATTATGGAAACCGTGTTTATCCCTATAGACTTCAGCTTTAGAATTACTTCTGTCAGCTCCTCTGCACTTGTAAAACTTTAGGGAATACAATACTGCTTCCCTGCCAAAAAAAAAAAAGGTTCTCCTGGTCACAAATAAAACCCTTCAGAATATCTACACTTGGACTTAGCCATACAAGAAACATGAGGATTTATTGTACTTCTGTTGACCTTAATTTCACCTCAGTCAGTATAACCTCTGGGGTTAATCACTTCTTATGCTCTCCTCCTCACAAGTCAGTATCACAAAACGCATGTGATAGCATCTGCTTCAGTTAAAGCTGAAAAATAGTTTCCATTATAGCTACCTGTTTGCAGACTCCCTGCTTATTGCTGCCTCAATAGCATTCTGTATAACTAGAAGAACTCAAAACCCCTTCTGTGCTATCCCAATTTTTATTCTATGACACTATTTTGTTTCCTTGACCAAAGATGGGGAGATCATGGATAAAGCAGCCACACTGCAGGTGGTGTCTAAAGGCCTACAATTAGCTCGGCAAGGAACAGCTTCACCCTTTCCCTTCCATGGCTGGCTTTATCAAGAATCATATGCAGTGAATATCCATTTTGCTGATGGCATACTGACAGAATTTCTGTTCTTAAGTTTTTTTCATTTTTAAAGCAGGCCTTTGCTTGGTAATCGGGACACATTACTGCTGTGCTGTAGTGGGTTCTTTACGCTTATATAAGAAAATCCCAGTTCCTTAACTTACTGAAAGGTTTTCAGGCTTCTAAATCTTAGGAACAATTATGTAGCTTCTCCTCACTTTCAGATGTTTAGTGATGGCAATAATTAACAATTCAATAACTCATTCAAGTGATAACAATACGGTGTAAAAGATTTTTAACTTTTAAATCTCATTTTAGGACACTAGAAGACAGGTAAAAGTGGATTAAGCACACACTCAAATGTTGTGTGAAAAGGCATTTGAGGTCTGGCCTCCATTTTCTCAACTAATCAAAAGTCTGTACTGAAATCAAAGTATGGTTCAATGTACCTATGTTTTCACAGAGATTCATGTCTTCTTCACTGTGGTACCATGCTCTTTCAGGGAGAAACACTTTAAAGTTTAATAAGGCTTCACCAATTACTCATAGAATAAGAGGGGATTTTTCCTTTTACCTTCCTTTTAGGAATGTATCAATTCTTCAACAGTCTTTCAAATCTAGAAAGATCTTGGACATTAAATTAATAATTCTTGGACAAGAAATTAAAAGACATGCCTAATGGAGCTCAAAACTTTCTAAGTAATATCTTTCTTCCCCTGTTTTGCTTTTTAATACATTCCTGTTTTCCAAGAGGAAAAGAGGAGAAATATTTTTAATAGTTGCTACAGGAAGTTATTATTACTCCACCACTATCACAAAATCTCAATGATGGAAGGAATGAAGTTCAAGAATCTCTTTTCTATCTTCATTTGTTTATTTTCTGGTATTTGTATGCTGGATCAATACAAGAGGATACTTCTCTAAAGCTGAATAAAATTGAGATTTTTTTCCCCCAATTAAAAATTCCATTGTAAAACTTTGCTGTGGTCTTAAACAATTTTCTTTTAGCATTGGAGGTCTTGTAGTGTCTCTCAAGGTGGCAATTAAACTGCATGCAGGAAAATGGTACTTATAATTATTTTTGAAAGAGAAATAGAGGAATATTGAAGGAAAAGGAATTACATGCGAGAGAGAACCCATTTAAACTTTCAACTGCGATGTAAATGGCACATCTTGAAGTCTGCCCCTCCCCTTATCAACCACGGTTAGTAATATTAAACATGAATTAACAACTGTACTTCTGCTCAGTCAGATGGAAATGGTATTGAAAATAGAATTTAAAAAATGTATGCTAATACTGACTTCAGCACAGTATTTAAGTCTAAAGCTTACATTTAAGTCTAAAGCTTCCAAACTTACTAGGGGGAAAAGGTAATTTTCCACTGGCACAAACATACCCTACAGACACAGCATGCCATCCATGGCAATGATAATTCTGATTTCAATTAGAACTTGCTAACTCTCCTGTGCCTCATTTTTACAAGGAAAATACAATTGAGAAAGGCATCACTGTGATTAGCTCCTACAGCCACCTTTTCTGAGTAGTCTGAAGTGACAGCCACAGGGGTAAAAATGATTGTACTAAAACGTCGACTAATGAGGCCCCTGTAGTACTGCTCCAAGAAGGACCATTATACGCTACATTTGTCAATTTCATCTCTTTGCCTTTCTTTTTATCATCCGCAAAAACAGTGATTAAGAGAGAGTCTCTTTTTAAGGCTTCATTCTTGATTAACCTTCATAATAATGCTCATCACCTTCCTGTACAGCTAAAATGTTCCATACTTCATACCAACTTGAGTTTCTTCAGACTAATATGTTCTCTATGATAACAATCCACAAACTTTCTGCTGAGTTATAGAAAGGGAGGCACTAAAAACACCTGCAAATAGCCGTATAAATGCAAAGCAGTAAGTTGAATGGAAAACTCTAAAACTTTTTCTGTTCTTGTAAACATACATTAATGACAGAAGCACTAATATCTGCCACAAAGAAACAAAAAAGAAAAAGGAGACAGAATTAAAAATAATAATAAATTAAAAAAGAAAAAATATAACTAAGAAAGAAAAATCATAGAAAAAAAGGAAATAGGAGTCATAGAGACAGTAGCTTCTTGTGTGACTGCAGAGGAGGAAGAAGAAAAAAAGCCTGATTTGCAAACATGAACAAAGATCAAAACTGATAGTGGAATCTCCTACTACTTTTATTCTGTACTGTATAATTGAAAAATAGGTGTACAGAAAATAAAATTCCTACATATATATGGCTCTTAAATATAAACTTGATAAGTACTTGTACCCAAGTTAACTAAGAGGTAACTAATTCTAGGAAAAAGACAAAGTTCTTCAAGAATACACATCTTACATTTTTTTATGTCTCTAAAATTTCAATATTAAGGAGCAAGATCTTTACTTTTGGTGAACTCTGAGGTGGTGGTAAAGAGAAAACTGGAACTGAGTAAGGGATGAAATACACAACATGGACTTTAAAAAGACCTATGACAGTCAACACTGAAATTATTTTTGTTCATGTCATAAAACAATAAATATAAGGACCATGACTTTCTAATATTTTTAAATCTATAACAGATTATTAACATTATAACAGATTTACCAAAAGTATAATAATGCCTCCAAAAGTGGAATATAAAAGAAAATAAATGTCTTTCATTTGGGCATACATATTAATATATATATATATATATCTGCATCTTTTCTAAACTTTGGAAGTTCAAGAATGTGGTCATTATCAACTGTCACTTTTTAGAACACTGTCTAAGCTAAATCAATCTTTACAGAGATTTTTTTTATAGATTATGAGGAACTAGCGGAAATGAGGGCACATCATATTTGGTTAATTCTGTTGTTCTTTCAGCTTTCAAAAGATGCATACATTTTACAAACACTCAGGTTGGAATAAGAAGCATGGAGTCTTGATGAAAATAAAAAAAAAGATGAATTGACTTGAAATTATAGTTTGAGAGTTTATATTTCTACTTTGAATACCTTAAAAATTTCTTAAGATCTGACATCAGTAATGCCGATTAAAGATTAAATGTCTTGATTTTGTTTTCCTTTGTTTTTTACACCCATTCTTTAACCAATAGCTGATTTCTTTCTAACCAAAAAAAAAAAAACTTTCTAGACCTGACTCATTTTGCAGACCTATCATGTGATGATTACTTAGACATTACATTTTAGGCAACTGGGTTTTCAGATATTTTTTTGTTCTTTTTCTAGAAAAGCAGCCATTATGCATGCCAAGTGTAATTTTTCATCACAAGAAAGATTAAGCTGCCAGTAATGTCACTACGATTTGTCTTACAATGTTTTCAAATTTCTATATACTATTCCTATTTGAGAGAATTTCAAATGTTGTGTCCACTTTTTCAAAGGTTATTTTATAATTTAAACATATATATTTGCAGACTGTATTGATGACTGCTGCCCTGAAAATGGAGATTACCTTTCATTATGGAACCATCAGACAGTTTTATCAAACCACCTTAATGGTGAATTATTCAATTTTTCTAAGATTTTAAAAGTGTGCTTATCCCAGGGCACGTGTCATGTTTTCATGAAGGTGGGAATGAGCATGAAATATAGCCTCCATAAATCCAATTTAAAATAATATAATAACTTAAGACTTTTAATGTTTGTTAAATCTTTTGGATTCTACAGGCATATGACGAGGGTGTTCTTCTTTATTACGTGAAGCCTGCAAGAGTTATTTTCATCTGACAGTTTCAAATTATTAAAATTGCAGTGATTTATTTCACCCCCAATATTAAGCTGTTTCTTCTGAAAGTTTAGCCCTTTCACTAAAGTCAAAGTTTCATTCATTATGGCTAAAATATAGATCTAAATCATTAAATCAAACTCTTTCTCTGTCTATGTTCTTTGGCTCTGAAAATACAAAAGCAGTCACTGGAGATACAGGGTAATCCTCCTTGCATATTACATGTTTAGCTAAAACATTACTTCTTTTCTACCATGTGTCATCCAAACACTTTCTGAATCCTGTCTGGCTCTTTGCCAAGGCAGACACAGCCAAGACTACTCATTTCATCCTTTTGGTCTTATCAAGAGAAAGTAGTTCTTCCATTCACTCTCCATTTTCAGAATAGTTTGCTCAGAGTCCGACAGTCCCCGTGTTGGCAGCTGTAAATGCCTCAACTGCCTGGTCCAAAAATAAATCAGAAACAAAGCCAGGTCATCTCTATAATCTGTTTTGTTTCTTTTTTTAAACAATCCAGCATGCCCTGTAATGAACATATCCTACAAAAGATCGCTAATGTTTCTCTTCTGTCATTAATATTTTATTACCTTCCATTGATGCTAGCATTACAGTAATATTTTGACTTCTCTGTATTAATTTGCAGGAGTCCCTACCAGCCAGTTTAGTCTAGTGTTACCTACAATTAATTAGCTCTACTTTATATCTTAAAATAGCATATAACCCCAGAACTGAGGACTAATTTCCTTTTCAACTGCATGACTTGCACCTGCATGACTTTTTCCTGTACCCTTGCACAGCTTAAGAAGCATTAAGTACTTCCCTGTAGATCGTTTCATTGCTTTATATAATAGGGACCTTCCAACCAGTAACTACTCCTCCATCTCCACTTATGCTAAATACAATCTGATTTCTTCTAGACTTACTAGGTATTACCTAACTTGTATAACTTTTCATAGTTTGATTTTTTTTTAATATTCAGCAACTTGTTAGATGCTATTAAACCAATTCAATTAATTGGATTCAACAACAACAACAAAACTAACAAAATAAAGAGGTTTTGCTAACAGAGTTAGCAATTATCAAAGGGAATGCAATTCAATACATTGCCATTTACATGTTTACATGCAGCATGAATATCTTGGCGCCCACACCATTAGCCAAACACTGCTCCTTTTTACTGAAGAATTCCTCTTTTGTCTTCATTTAGTCACAACGTAACTGTACAATTTCTTTCAATTTATGTAAATCATATTCAAATACAGATGAGCCAGAATGTTTATACTGGGAAGCTGTTGTTGAAAATGTTCAGGACCCTATTTGAGTCATTTTGTTATGAGGTATGACTGCAAAACATGAAGGTGAGTACTGAACAGTAAAAGTCCTGAGAAAGTACAGGTTAATGAGTTAGAAAGGGAGGTGAGCAACAACACTGAAAGCCAGATTATGATTCTGTTTCTTTCCTTTTAGGATCTTCTGATGGTTTTTCTTTACCCAAGTTTGAATTTTTTACTGTTTTTAGCAAATTGCCCTAGCAATATTACTTTCTCTCATCATACAGTTGTGTAGGTTTTATTGCTTCACACTGTTGAGTAGAAAGATTTGCCAGCTTGGGAAAATGCCAGAATTTGCATTTTAATAAAGATATGTCAAACAATAAACTTGCTTAACATCCTGTGATGGATCTGGTGTTAACTGTGTCTTGTAAGAGTGTCTCATTGCACTCACTACACTTTTCTGCAATTGTTCAAAACAGCTAAAACCAAATTCATGCATTAACTTCTTTTTCAGCAATACCTGAAAATCTATTACTGGAGTTCCACAACTCTGTTAGAACTGCAGTGATATGCAAAATCTCCCCCAGATTCTACACCTAGCCTAAAAACCACACAATTTGGAGTCAGGATGAAGACCTGAATTTCACCTGGATCCCTCAGGGGAGGCCTTATCTACACTATAACTACCTGAAAGGAGGTTTCAGTGTGGGATGTGTTGGTTATTTCTCCCAGGCAGCGAGTGAGAGGACAAGAGAAAATGGCCTCAAGTTGCACCAGGAGAGATTTAGATTTGATAGTAAGAAAGATTTCTTCACCAAACAGGCTGTCAAATATAGAATAGAACAGTCTGCCCAGATAACTAGTCAAATCACTGTCCTTGCAGATATTTAAAAGACAAGTAGATGTGGCACTCAGGGACATGGTTCAGTGGTGGACTTGCAGTGCTGGGTTAATGGTTGGACCTGATGATCTTAAAGGTCTGTTCCAACCTAAATGGTGCTGTGATTCTGTGACAAGATAAAGCTGTTCAAGAAGTCACAATTACAAAGTGGTTAGAAACTGAAAGATCTAGCAGTGACCACAAGATGAAAGGGTGCAATGTGTGGGTAACGTGTTATAGTTTATAGGACTTTTACCTTGAAGTATTACCTTTGCTGTCTACATGCTTGTGAAAATACAGTACTACACCACAGTCACTCAAAAAAGAAACAGGCTTAAAAGCAAAAAAAAAACCAAACCAACAAGTAAAAAAATAAAAATTACTAACTATTCTTGAAAATATTACTCTATCAACCCTCCACATTGCTAACAATTTTATGGCAACAGTGGAAATTGTCAGAAAGTGACTGAGAGACATATCATAATAATTTGACATAAGCAGAACCAAGCAAGTGTCTTTTGGATTCAGTATACGGAAATGGAAACACTAAGTCACTAGACATATTACTGACTCATCAGTCCTCTGTCTGTAATTTTATTCAGCTACATGTGGTAAAACAAAAGAAAGCAAAAATATCTCCTGTAACTACAAAAGAAGAAAAAAAAAGGATCACTATGTTTTTGGATATCTTCTTTCAAAGACTGGCTCTGGAATTTAAAACATTGCTTATACGAATTATGTCACATGGAGCAAATACCCTCCCACTGCTGTGGAGACCAACCAAGGCAAAAAGATATCCTACAGCTCATCAACTTTTCAAATGGTGCATAGAGGTGATGAAGGATATTTCTTTGATCTCTGCTTCCATAGGCACAAGAAATATAACAACCTTACAAGATCCTGGTTTTCACTGAAGTGCAAAAGAGTAAGTCAGAACCTTTCCCCTATGAAAAACCCTGCCTGGCCAGGCAACCTGCATCTGAATACAGGAATTCATCAAAGCAGTGATCTTCACATTTTACATATAATTTCTTTGTTTTATTTTTTACTTTTTTTTTTTTTAAATTTCTTTTCTTGCAGGCTGATAATGAAGCCAGTCATGCAGGGATAGACCTGCTGGAGCAAAGTACTCTGTAGTCTGTCTCTGCCAACTTTCAGTCATAACTACAGCTTTAATTTGTGCCAGCTTTAAAGTACCAGCTTTCCTCAAAATTCTGATTCCTGTTCTCCACTCTAAACACTACTCCTCACAAATGGTATGAAGAAAACTGCAATTGCTTAGGTACATTGTGCTTTATGATAAGAAAGTAGTGTAGAGAAGGTCTGTTTTAAATCCTTATTGAAATCCAGTAATAATTCAGTGCTGAAATGTCACCATCTTTAAAAAGAAGCAGCATCTGGCAATGACAGATACCTAATTACCTTCATGTAATGAGACATTTTTCGTGCAAATAGTGGATGAAGTTTAGGTGCACCATACGTTAAAATGTAAAAGCGCCAAACCTATTTTCTGCCTAATAAAAACCATGTCATTCCATTTGATAGAGGTACCACAAAAGGTTTTTTAGTAGCTGGTAAATATGCTTAACAATAAAGCATACATATACACTTATTTGATGGTTTAAAAGTAACAAAATTTCTTGACACCCATTATTTCCCATGTTTTCATTGCAATTTGTATATCCTTTGAGGCATAGACAACCATTTTCTATGGGGAACCTCATCTTGCTTAGTATTATAGATTTTTCTATAATGTTATATGAGTACTAATTAATAAGAAAATCTCCCACAAAGCTGAACTTTGTTGCAGGTTTTGGGGGTTTTTTAATCATGTTTGTTACCTTAACTTTCAGATTTATTACTTTGGACACTAAAAGTGTTAATCTAACTTCAGATATTAACAATCTTTATTTCCAGAGTCTCCATCCTGAAAAAAGAAGTCTATTTCAAATATTCCATTGAGGGCACAAGTTCTTAGAATAAGTCATGGTGAGCAGGAAAGAGAAGACAGAGTAGTAGCCTTGAAGCTGTCTCTTTTTGGCACCAGCAAAATATATTTTCTATTAAGTTTCAACTATTTTACAGATTTTTTTTAAGAACTTTTCTCTTTTTTTCAGTTTGTAGAACAAGAACTGCAAGCTTCCCCTCAAAGCCTCCAACAGAGATCAGTAAGAAGTAGACTCAGAATATTTTATAGACAGATGCTCCTGCAAACTTTAGCATGCCAACTAAGCCTTAGTTGGCATGTTTTAAAATCTCCTGGAACATGAAATTGTCCTTTCTCTAAATACAGCACCTTCCAAGAGCTCTGGGGAGATGCAAGGGTATTAAAAAGATACAGGAGGTGCAAGGTTGGGGAAAGAGGAAGGGAGTGGGTGGTAGCCCTGTGAGCTGGCAAAGTCTACTGGAAAAGGACCAGAATGCCATCTGCCAACATAACTGCTTAGAGAGGGAGCTACAGTTTGCAGCTATAGAGAGAGAACCAGACAAATATATTTACATGATCTGCTTGGTAATTAGTATGCCTTGCAAGGTTTTCTTATAAGGTCCTGAACACACCACTGCATGGGAGTCATCCCACTTCTAGGCTCTGCAAAAGTTACTTTCTCTGTATTGTCAAGAAGTATTTTTGAATGGCTGAACTTGAAAATGAAAATAAATGTACCTTGGCTGAATACTACATTCCTACCTGAGATAACAAGATATTTAAGCAAACAAATAAACAAACAAAAAAACCCAACCCTGACAAATGAAAAATCATCAAATGCTTGACCTATGTTTAATTTTGCAATTATTTATTAATACTATAGTTCAATAGAGTTATATTCATGAGTTTATAGCCATTTATCAGGTCACATAATAATGCATTTGTGTATCATGAAATAAACATTTTTGCTAACTAAATGCAGCCTCCAATGGTAGATTCCTAATATTTCACCTTGCTATATTAACTTTTGAGTCTATCCTAGACAGTTTCAACAATATCTCTTTAAGGAAACCTGACACAAAAGGCTGTAGAATTAAGTGTTACTGACTTGAACCATGCAGTGTCAGAGCTGGACAACTGACCATGGCATACAGTCTTTCAAATAGCATTAAAGGCATGGTCAATATGTTAAAAAAAAAACAAACTTCTAAACTGAAAGAATACCAAACCATATAATTTATTTTTATTAAACAAAACTACTTTTTTCCCCTGAAATCATGCAAAAATGTTACACATTAATTAGAAGAAAAAATTAGTCATATTTTTGTCCATCTACACAAGATTTATATGTTGGCTTCAATCTCAGGCTACACTTCAGAATATTCACAGCTTTCATGTGATAGAAAATGTGTGACTCACTTGTTAAGTGGAGGTGTCTAAAAGGATTAAACTACACTTAAATCTGGACCAGTGGGAAGGATAATTGAAATTGTTTTCATCTTTGAGGACCTTTATGGCTTAGATCTTACCTTCTTTAGGAGGTATCCCCTTATTTTTGCCAAATGTAGCAAGAGTGATCAGAAGAACTCTTGTTAATAGGATCTTGATTCACAGCCAGAAAAGCCAGGATATATAAAGACTCTACAGAGGTAACTTCAGAAAGTTTGTTCTATCATATAAAAAGTGACAACATGACAACAGTTTCAAAAGTAGAGCAACTTCTTTGAAACTTAGTCCAAACATTACTCAAAAAATCACAGTCAGAAAAAATATTTAGACATGGTGTAAGATATGGATTTGTCTTACAGGCATGTGAATGTAAGCTACATTTAGCTAAACAACAGAAAAGAATATACATGATGACATTTACCAGTGTGAAAGTACAAAGAGACATTCAACAAATTGCCATTCAGTGGCACAGACACTTCCACAGGCAGTGGAAGCAGGGACAGGTACCCTGGGAAAATTATATGGATTTTGCCCAGTTGTGTAGGGGAGGGGATGGAAAGCAAAACTGGAGCTGAACTTGGCAAGGGATGCAAAAATAACAAGGGTTTCTACACGTATGTCAGCCAGAAAAAGAAGGTCAAAGGAAGCATTTATGCCAGCAATGAACACAACAGGTACATTGGAAAATATGGACAAGGAGAAGGCTGAACTACTTGACAAGCATTTTGCCTCAGTCTTCCTGGTAAACTTTCTCCCCACCACGCTGGTGACCTCTCTTCCCTTGACTCAAGTGAATGGAAAGCAGGATGGGGACTGGGAAAGCAAAGACTCTGTAAGAAAATATCAGCTTCCTGAGGAACCTGAACACACAAAAGTCTATGGGATGTGATGAGATGCATCCCACAGTCCTAAGGGAATTGACTGATGCAGTTGCCAAGCCACTCTCCATGACATTAGAAATGTCATGGCAATCACACTAAGTCTGAAGCACCTGGAAAAAGGGAAAACTCTACACCCATGTTTACAAACATTAGAAACAATTACAAACATTAGAACCCTGAGAACAACCAACCTGTCAGCCTGACCTTTGCACCTGTGAAGTCATGGAACAGATCCTTCTAGAAGCTCTGCTAAGGCACAGGGAGAACAAGGAGGTGATTCAGGACAGCCAGCGTGGCTTCACCAAGGGCAAGTCCTGCCTCAGAAACCTAGTGGCCTCCTGTGATGGAGTGACTCCATTACAAGGGAAAAGCTATGGATGTCATCTGTCTGGACATGTGTAACCTTTGACACGGTTCACCACGACGTCTTTCTCTCTGAATTGAAGAGGTATGGATTCACTGGGTCTAAAGGACAGCTGTCTTCACAAATGACCATCACACATCATGGAACCCTGCTTTCCTGGAGATGGCTGAACATCTCCCTGCCCACAGGAAGTGGTGAATGAATCCCTTATATTGCTTTGCTTGCATGTGCAGCTTTTGTTTTATCTATTGAACTATCTTTATCTCAACCCATGAGCTTTCTCACTTTTACTCTTCTGATTCCTTTCCCCATCCCACGACAGGGAGAGTGACAACCCGAGTGGGGCTTAGTTGCCAGCTGGGGTTAAAATGTAGCCAAAGCCAGTAAAGAGGAAATCCATCTTAGTTTTCAAAATGCAGTGGGTGAGAAATCAGCCCTACAGAAGAATACAACACCTGAAACCACAAGCAATCTTCTGCCATGCTCAGACATCCTCCAATTTCAAAGCAACTCCTTTAATTGCATTTGGTCCAAGATCAGATGAGAGATCAAGTAAATTCAAAAGCTGTCCTTGAACCTTACTCTTTATCCATATGCCAAACCCCAAACAAATGAATCAAACAGATTCAGCACACCTGAAATGGAATATTTCAGGGACCTGAGTCCCTGAATTCATTCATTTGATGTGGCAGGGGTGGCCAAAAACTAACAAAAGGACAGTAAGAGTTATTATTTTTTGTGGGACCTAAATGGGGATCAGCTCATTTAATCTAAGCTTCCAGAAGTGTCTGATGCTGAGTACTTAATTCATTACCTACCCCTCCATTGAAGAGTTAAATATAATGTGATTTATTTCTGTGATACCACCTATGTAGCTCATATAATTTTGTGCAGATTTTGTTCTTCGAGAGAGGGCAGGTTGATAGATATGTTGTAAATTCATTTTGTACAACTGATGTATGAGTTTAAATCTTGCACATGAAAACTAGCATGAAAATTGGTCATTAATTCCCTTTGTTCAAAATTACAGATTTTCACCCAGAAGTTTTACTCTCCTAAGTCATCTTCATTCAAATAGCCACTTCATCTTTTATAGGAAAAAAAAAATCTATACTTAGAAATCATGAGGAAAAAAAGAGAGACTTCTGAGAAAACCTTTCCACTCTATGGACACTCATGCATAGGCTTGAAAACCTAATTTCATTATTTTTTAATCTTCTGGTGGAGTTAAAAATGAAATAAAAATCAATCTTAGTTCTCTTCTCCAGAATGGGATTTGACCTTGCAATTCATCTGTTCCTACTGTGCTTATGAGTTACAGCTGTCCATCTTTCTTCAGGCATAATTTGACATTTCACTAAATCATGGTAAAGCTTCCATGGATTTCATGCTAGCATTCTGGGGTTCAATATCTTCTTTCAGAGAGCCCAGGCAGCAGTCCATCTTTCAACATAATTTGCCAGCATTTGTAAACCTAACATCATTAATGTGTGCAATGCAGAATTCATGTTGTGTGGGATGCTGAGCTTTATTTGGGTTTCACAATAAACTAATTTATATTTCCTCACAGAAGCAAAGACAACAGAATCTGTGTGGATTATGAAGCATAACCTGTATAAGTAGAATAAGGAAGAAGCTGGTTTCAAGGGAAAGAATCATGAAGTATTATGTATTAAAAAATACTTGCAAGAATTACAGCTGTGCACCCTAAGTCTCATCAAACAAGATGTGAAAAATTGCCATTGACCTCATGGAAGTTACATATAATCTGCAGCTAGTGATTTCAAGCCCTCTGAATGTTGCAATAGTAGGATAAAAACTTGAGGTAGGAGCATGCATTTTGTAATTTTCAATCAATTCTAGGTCTCAATGCAGTCACTACAACAGAAGTATGAAACAATCTGTATAATTATTATTTGTTATCTTGTCAAATTTAATTCAAAATCACTGTTCTTATTACATAAGAACTATGCTTGGAGTGGAGTCTGTTCACTGCAGAGATCTCACTCTCTTTAATAATAATAAACAAAAATATATGTGTTTCTCATATTTTTGTTTTGTTTTGTTCAAAAGCTTCCTAGTGCCATGTTTCCACATATTGAAGTAGCATTACAAAGAAATCTGTAATCTGACAAATGAGAATTTTGTTTCTAAATATGCCTTAGATCATTTTAAAGACCCATAAAGGACAGTGGGTGTTTATGTATCTGCTCTCAACACAGACTTTATCAAGAAGTTGAACATCTAAATTTTGCAACATATTGAGCTTCCTGGAAGGGAATTCGCAACTGTGTGGTGGGAGAGGCAGAATGGAGCCTTTGGCATGAAGGAAAGAACTACGGCTGGTCAATAGGACACACCCAGCAGATTTATCTTTCTCTCCTAGACTAGATCATATTATCAATCTAGACCTAAACATCTCTGTGAAACTATCACTTAAAACTTAATTTCTCCTTTAATTTCTGAAAAAAACATATTTTTTTCTTTTGCTTATCTTTTCCTTTTCTTTTTTTAAATATGTGAATATGTGAATATTTAAATATGTGAATATTTTTCAAATACGTGTTCCAATTTTTGCCCTGGATTCCATACCCATGTTTCAAATCTGCTTTTGGATTATCATCTTTGCACAAAGTATTGGAACTGAAACCAGAAAAAAAAAAAAAAATCACACACATTGAGCACCAGATTGACCTAAAATATTCCACTAAGTCATGATTCCTTACATTTGAACTCTCTCTCTCTTCTTCTACATTCCAACTCTTGTGTTCCCTGCCATATAGAAACTACACTAGCTTCAAGGAAAGCCGCTAAGTGTCTGGAATGTCAGCTTATTTTCCAGTACAATTTCACTGAATAAATACAGTATGCGCAAAATGTTAATTCTTCAGATGCAAAGTAAAAGGCTGCACGCAATGATCATGCTCCTCCCTGGACAGGCCCCTGCTCTGTCCCAGCAGAGTGCTGCACAAGCTGCGTCAGAGCCCCCTGCTGCAGGCTGGCTCTTCATCTATCCCCCTCCAAGCAGCAAAGGCGTTGGCTGGTGCTTCACGCTGCACTCAGCATGTGATTCACATTCCTAAAATCCACCCACTGGATGATGCCTCTTCTCATGGAGATCATTCACAGGGATGAGCCCTTTGTGTCTAAACATATTTGGATATCACAGGTTTGACAGCAAAATGTGTAGTTCAGCCAATTGGGGTGGTTCCCCTGTGTATCCACACTGACAGATTGTTAGAAATATTAACAAAAAAGCTTAGGAACTTCCAGGCCCTCTAACATTGAAGCTATAAACTAATTTGGGGGTTTTGCCCTTGAATTGACTTCTACAACTTAGATGATAACCTGTTTAAACATCCAATCTATGTCTGGGAATTTGCAGCTGTCTCACACAGTTTCTATTTTTTGGTGTACTTCCAACCTTAGACAAAAGACAAATTCTCATTCAAAATACTTATTACTTTGATAAATATAAATAGTTTTCTGCTTACAGTAGTTCTACTGTCATAAAAAAGTAAAAAAATGGAAGAAGATAAAGGGTGATTTAAACAAAGAAATTACCCCAGCTAGCTGAAAATGACACCCCAAAGGAAATTGAGGAAAGAAATCCCATGAGTCAATTTGAGATTTGTTAATAGGGGAAAAAAAAAAATCCAAAAAAAACCAACTCCAAAACTCAAAGAAACACTTCTTGCTGATACTGTACTTGATTTCAGTTGTTAACTTCTTTCACAACAATATGGAAAAGACATGGCCAGCCGTAATCACAGACAACGATGAATAATTTTAATACTAATATAATTAACTTCACCTCTTGGGCTTTCCTTAGTTAGACTTGGCATAATTTTTGAAACAGTAGGTCACTAGCAGTTTATAGGCCACTATTTGAAAATCATTCTCTGGTCTTATGTTCTGGAATTAATATTGAGGTAGTATTTAAAAGTACAGTAAGAGATACAGAAAGATGATCTAATTTACTCCTCCTGACTTTTTATTAAACTCCAACCTTACAGTGAATAATAGCATGTCAAAGCAATCTTTGTTTGCCTAACACATACCCAGCAAAAGTAAGTTTAGGTTCAAAACTGTAACCTTTCAGTTTCTGAGTTCCCATTTTACATGGGAAATATTCTAAATATGCTGGGAGGGCTTAAATTGCTTCTCTCTATGGACATTATTTGTGCTGGTAAAGTCAAAACCAATTTTGTATTGACTTTATTCAGAGTAAGATCAAACACCTACTCTTCCTTCAGACCTACTTTCAGCAGAACAGATTCAGCCAACTGGAATAAAATAAAAGCAGGAGGTTTCCTTCTTTTAAGAGGTTCCCCAAAAGAGCTTTCAGTGTTAGCTGTACCCACAATGGAACAGCATTATCAAAAGCTGGTTGCTTTCCCACTTCCTAACCCATGGCTGCAATGAGTTACCTCACACAAGTAGGGAAGGACCTAAGCAGGCACCCATCAGTCTCACTTTCTCTCTGCATCTTGGTCTCTAGTTTTTTTTTTTCCCACCAGTCTTTGTTTCCTGCTACTGTAATACTATTAAAAGCTGTTCTGTTACATGCTGTTTACAGTGCCTGGTTTTCAGTACCATGGACATCTGGAGGCTGGATTTACATGGTAAAATGGCTATGGGCACTATAAGGCTCACAGAAAATATCTTTTATCAAGTCTGTTGACTTCTTGAGACACTTCACTTACTTTGCTAACTGACCTCTGCATACTACCTATCACACGAGTAATAATATAAATAATAATAGCTCACAGACATGGCTATACGTAAATAATTATAGCTGAGAACTGTCTTTATTTGGTTTTGTTAAGGAAACATCCCAGTTTGACTATTCAGGAGGCACTGCTTCAGTCACACACCCACCACTCCAGACTGACCCTGCTGGGACCAAAGCCCCTTTTCAGCTACAGTGATTCAATAGGTCTCTCTTTTAACTCCCCACACACCCCACTCACACAGCCAGACCAGGTCTCCTAACTGCTTTGGCCTCAGGTTTTCCACGGCAGAGTCTCAGATGTCTCGTTCCATAAAGCCTTATATTCATGGTGGAGAAACACAGAAGCAGACGAAGTTGGTGCCTCCCAGCACAGACCCTGAACAAAGGAATCACTGGGCTTTCATCCCCTCACTGCCCAAGCTTGACAAAGTCTGGAGTCTTTGGTTGCTGCTGGGTCACAGAGTGTCCGGTCCCCTGGCTGTCTCCACATGTCCCTGCCTCCTGCGTTGTGCAAAGGGTAGGCAATTCACGACCTCTTGCCTTGGGCTCCCACCCAGAGCTCAACCTGCAGCTCCCACTGCAGCTGCACCCCAAGCTACCTGCACTCAACGTGCTCCTCAGCAGTTTTTGTGTTTTATATGTTTTTATATATTCTATACATTCTTTTAAATGTATATTTATGTGTTTAAATCCATTACTAAGATGGGGGAAGGAAACTCTTATCATGTTATTTTATCTGCCCTAATTTCATTGCTATCATTCAGTTTAATGGCCATATTAGTTCATCAACAACATTTTAAATATTTTAAAACACAAAAAGGTGAATGAAATTTTGTGAAAAATGTGAACTGACCCACACTAATTTTGTATGCGGTGAGTATGAATAATATATTTTTGTATGTTTCCTTTTGTGTTGTATAAATTCTTCTTTGGCCTTTTACCTTCAACCAACGATACGATTTAATCAATAGCCTGGTTTAAATCATCAGCAGTGAAGGGCATCAGAGCAACAGGCATGGCAGCTGGAACACTGTCAGAAATTGTGTTCAAAATCTATTTCTGGTGTATATTTTCTTTCATTTGATATTTCTGTCTCTGTGAAATTGCAGTATAAGGTAACAAGCAATGCTCTGTTCAGCACACAAATTCTCCCCTACCAGTATCAAAGCTTGATAGGATAATTCCATGTGATATGGCAAAAGGTTAGAGAATGAGGAATAAGTAAAACAGAAAAACCAGACCTAGATGTCAGTTTGGCACACAATCAAAGCTGTCGACTTCTAACTGCTGCAGCTGCCTAGGCTTTGGTTAACTTCTCATTGATTTCCCCAAATAGGATTTCATCTAAAGCACCAAATTAAAAACTGAGGCTGAGGGACGGTTCTGTAAATTGAAAAGTGTACAAATGAATTGCTAGCCAATACACTTGGCAGCTTTCATCTTTCTAAAGCCTCTGATCCTGAACCTAACAGAAGTTGGTAGAGGTCAGGTTGGGTTTTGGGAAGAGGAGAAACAGAGAGAGTATAATAAAAAAAGTAATAATTTCTTTTACTATACGTTAAGGAATTATTTAGTAAGGGAGGGGTAGCTATTAATGGATGCATTGTTTTTGACAACGGAAGGGTATAGTGAAAAATAAAGCATAGTGAAGATAATCTCTGTAGAAAACAAAGAAAAACAAACAAAAATAATAAAAAAAACCCACTCCAAACCAAAATCAACAACGCTCTCTTGTAATAAATCCCTGTGATCTGCAATACATTGCAGAGCTGAAAAACATGCAGTAACAGCCATTTCACTTTGTGCTATTTCCCGATTGCTACATTCACGTACCCAGGCATATATACCCAATCCTCTAAAGGAAGGTCCAGGATGTGAGGGTTTACAGTGCTGCAATATATTAGAAATATGACAGCTCGAAACAGGACTGTATTAAACTCAGAAAATTGATTTCAAAGACTCAGCAATGTTGAGACATTTCAGAATAAAATACTTTCCATTTCTTTCCTACAAAGATCAGTGACTGCTTATCCACTTTATCCCGATCCACGAAGCCTCATTAATCCTAAACCAGAAACAATTAATCTGATACATATTGCATGGAAAAAAAAACAACAACAAAAAAAACCAAACTCATTCATGTTTTCAGTCCTCAGAGGCTATTAGAGTCACTACAAATGTTTTATTGCTCTCTGCTCAAATCAGGTGAATAATCACAAACAATGAATACTTTTTAAAGGTCTTAAGTAATGTCTATGTATCTGACCCTGATGACAGGAAGAATAACAAAGGTTTTACCCAAAACCAACTAAATTTCTACTGATGAGAAGAATCACTGGCACCTAGTTGGCCAACTTCCAGTTTAGTCACACAGAGTGGGTAAAATACAGGAGCATTTGAAGGTCAATGGCAAATGTCTGCTGACTTTAATAAGGATAAAGTTATCCTTATCTGTGCTACTTCAATCATTGACAAAGATGGTGCTGAATTACATTTTCTGTATCACCTCTGTTTATCCTCACAAAACACTCCTGCAAGTCTATACTGACATTTCATGTCCTATTCAATCTCTGCATTTGAAAACTTACTGAATTCTGCCCTCAGTGACAACCATGTGGGCTGTTTTTTAGAGGTCTCACTGAGGATATAATCTGACATCACATGGCACAAAAAACATGGACAAAAACTACAGACATCCATACACCACTTCAGCCTCTGTAAGCAGAGCATTCCCAAGCTTCTTTAACAAATTTTTGGATATGATTTGGAAAAAAAATCAACAGCAACAAACATCCAAACTATACCAAAAAGAACCCCCAAAAAAAAACCAAAAAAAACCCCCAGAAACCAAACAAACTAACAAGTCAAAAGAAAAAGCATAAAAAACCCCAAACAAAACAAAACCAGTATGCACTTGAAGGCGGTGTTGCAACTACAGACTCAGACACCCAAAGTTAAGTATCCACAATGTAGGTATTTAAATTCCAGTTTCAGGCAGTGAAGTACTAACTCTTCAATCCTAATTGCCTAATCACAGGGTGTGCTAACATTTAATATACTATAAAGCAGGTTGCATGGTTTCTAATACAGTCAATATTTAGAAGAATTTAAGTAACAACATCTCAGGTGAACATCAATAGAAAAAAAATTCTGACACATAATCTTCAATCAAAGGAAATGTTCCTCCCTCCCCCCCACTTTTTAATCTTTCAAAAGATTAAAATTGTTATTATCGTGAATCACATTTGTAGTCTATTTTTATCCTACTTCACCTTCGCATTTAACACTAGGTCATAAAATCTTTGAATTCTGGAACATAATGTTCTTTTTAATTCTCTCCTCCTCCAAGGAAAAATGCAACTGAAAAAATTTCCTTCAGTATGGAAAGTAATTTTACTTTATTAGGCATGGGACAGGTGAAGAAAACCTGTGAAGAACTGTTCTCATGAATACATCCTCATCTCTCCCACCTACAATGATAATTATTAGTTTAAGAAAACAAAATAGCATAAAGAATGGTATAAACCCAGGAATGTCCAAGAGACTTCTCATTCTAATATCCTGTCAAGAATACCCACTTAAGATAATTTCTGTTGCACCCCACTTACCAGAAAAGACAGACATCTTAGTAATATAAAATAATAGATATATCTTCCTTAAAATATTCAAATACATAAAAATCATCTCTTTTTTTTTCCTTTTTTCCACCAAGAAGAACAGCTTTTAAAGAAAATAAATCTGTGGGAGTATGCAAAAATGTCTTTTTTAATAGCAGAATTCAGTACTACATGTCAAATGTGTTTAGAATACTACATGCTGATGATTTTTTTAATATATATGATTATAGTTCTAGAAGAAAAGAATATGAACATTGAATCTGTTTAACTCCTGTGTTTTGAATCTCTATACAGGACCAGCCTTTCCAAAACATTTCAACACTTTCTTTACAAAGAAGAATAAATCATCACCATCAAATTGGCCAGGCATATGTATGACTGTTTTCTGTCTCTCATTTCAATGATGTTCAAAAAACCAAAAACACATTGTACCATTTGAAAAATCAGATTGAAAGATAATATTGCCAGTAAGTCATGCAGGAGATAAAAAGCTGAAGGCAATATACCAAATCAAAAAGATAATTATTCAGTACTTTAGGAAGATTCTTACATTCTCCTCTTTCTCCTGCTGTGCACAAATGCAGAACAATATACACAAAGTGTCTGTTCTCTTCATGAACTTTCATACAGTATTTAAGGATGGAGAGACAATATGTGCATAGATTTTCTGTATGCATACTTTAAATATATATACCGAATTATTGCTGTCATGATGTATTTAATAAAGTGGACCAGGACTCAGCCTCTAAAAGAGGCTTGCAGAGAAGCTTGCTAATCTAATGAAAAGCATTTCAAACATACAGAGATGGTGAGCAAGTAATCTGAGACTTAGAGGAAGGATAGGAGAAAGTGAAAACACATCAGGCACAAGCATAACACACAGGGATCTCGCTCTGTGAACACAGTGCAGCTCGGGGGCTCACCTCAAGTGCCTGTACACAAACACATGTGGAGTTGAAAACAATCACAGGGAGCCCATACAGGCTCCACAGGGCAAGTGAGGAGGAGAGGTTGCACTCTATAGACATGGACAGTTTGAATCCATGGAGATTTGCACTGGAGCATGTGATTAACTGATGGAGGCGACGGATCGAGAGCAGGCTGGGTGCAGTGTCTGCTAAAGACTGACTGATCAAGAAGAGGAAATGAAGCCTCCTTTATAAAACCTGGGGAAGCTTCACAATCACTTCACAACCACAAGGGTGGTTCTCAAAGGCAACAAAGACTTCGAGGTCATACTATTGAGGACATGCAAAGAAAGTTATGTTATCAGCAAAAGGAGGACAAAGGGAATTGTGGGGCCATCACTCAAACTGTAGGGAACCTTGTGGCAAAGAACATGGAAAAACTGAGTTACTAGATGCCTTCTTTTTTTCAGTTTCTAGTGGTAATGACTGTGTCAAACCTCCCAGCTCTTCCGGGCCTGTGCCAGGGTCTGGGAGACTCAATAATTATTCCCAGTAGAAGACTGAGACACAAATCAGTTAAGTGTATGGGACATCAGCCACTGTTTATGGTCTTCCAAATGTCTGGGTCATTACGGTAGGTTTCTGATGACAGGAAAATTTGCCGACTATTGAAAAAAAGGATGATTATTGGAGAAACAGCAAGTCAGTCAGCCTAGGCTCACTACTCAAAAAAAACCCTCCTGGAAATTACACCCAGACACATAGAGTGCATTTACATGCATTTACCAAGGGCAAATCATGCTTGACCAATCTGACTGTCTTTTGTAATGACATCATTTCCTTGGTGAAAAAGTTTCCCCTTGATCTTAGTTATGCTTTTTAAAAAATATTTTATTTAATTCACACTAATAAATTGGTGAAAACATGTTTTGAGTGGATGGACTCCCAGGTGCCTGGAAAAGTTACTTTGACTGCCAGGTTCAAATGATTCCAAAGGCTTCTTGTTTACAGGGGTGTTTAATGGAGCTAATAATGCCTTTGCAGCTGATGCTTTCATTAATAAACTGGATCATGAGGCAGAGGGCATCTCCTGCACGTTTGCAGATGACATCAAGCTGGTGCAAAGAGCTCTGCATACTGGAAGTCTGCGCTCCTCTTCAGAGAAAACTTGACAAGATGGATAAATTAGCAACAGGTACCTCTAGTGCAGTAATGGAAAACATAGAATCCTTTCAGGATAGGGGCTGAACAAGTCAGAGGAAAATCTATTTGCAAGAAATAACCAACAGCCTCAAGTTAACCGTGTGAAGGGATAACTGAGTCAAAGAAAGTTTATGGAATTTTCAAAAAGAGGAAAAGGTTCAGGAAATTGGACTCAAATACATATTGGGCTCTCCTCTCTTCCCTCAGAGTGGAAATCCTTGAGTGAAGGATGTTTTCAGAGCACAGATTGGGAAACCACAATAAAATTTGGTTGCAAGGATGTTTTTTCTAATTGTGGTTTGACATTTAAATTAACACCAACTGTTTGATTACTCAAATCTCTTCCTCCTCCATGATGGATAAATATTTAATGAGAATAATCTCCAGTGTGATTATGAACAGAGAAAATAAATTAATTTCTCCTCTATTTTTTCTCAGATCCCTGAGAAACCAGGTATTGTCTGAGGAGCTACAGAATAACCAGCTTTCCTCCAAATCTCTTTATAAGTATTCACCACAAAGCTAATATTTATTTAGATATACCTAAAGGAATTTTGCTACCCCAGGAGAAATCCTGCTAAACTTACACAGGACGACATCTTTAGGGTCAGAAGCATAGAGAATAAGTGCGATTTTTTACTTAAACGAAGTCTTCAATCTTAGTTACAGATACAATAGCTCAAAGCTTTAGTCTGCTTGACTCAGATGTGCTGATAACAGCCTGTTATCAGTAGCACTGGAAGGAACATGTGAGGCTCTGTTCAAAACCAGATAGGAGGAAATCCACACAGGCAACTATTACATTATTTCTGCTAAGAAAATATGCCTCAAAATATCTCAAGAAATCCATCAGCAAACACAGTTATTACCAACCTACAACTTCTTTTTAGTTCTATATTTAATTATAGTATGTTGTGTCATGAAGAGAAGCTAGAGATAGAAGAATGATATTAAAACTACATAACCCTCCCAGTGTAGAAACCAGAGTAGATCCCCAAAAGAGAGGGAAAATAAAAAAATTTAAAAAGAAAAAAGAAACCCCACAAGTTTTAAAATATTAAGGTATTACTTAATATAACATTCATGACTGGCTCTCTTTTCCCTTATATATACAAGAGAGAGAGAGAGAGAGAGAAAGGCAGCTACAGGATAATACTTAGAAATATCTTGTTATTTTATTCACTAAGAATGGAACCATTATATGACTAAAGAGAGAAAGAAAAACAGGAATATGTTACATATTGCTGATAGACAGCAGCATCCTGCTTCCAATGGCAGATTCTTAGCAAATGTCTTCACCCAGAGACAAAAAGATGCATTCCTTATACAAGATTATGATTTGCACTAGATGCCAAAACAAGAGTGAGAGAGAATATCTAGATTTACATTCCCTTATGAGCCATTAGACCTGTCATAACAACAGTGAGACAGAAACTAGAATATTTTTCTTTAACATCTCAAGAGAAAAGAGCAGGCAAAGCAAGTATATGAGAGTCTGGAAGTACAGTTCTTCATGAGGATTGAAAGATGTGGTCTAACTGTTTCTATTAATGCAGCACATATACTCCAGATGTTCTACACATATCTCTTAACTTACTAAAATGTAGGTGAACTAGTTGATCAAAGTACTGGAATATTGTTTAACAAAACAAGAATGGATCTGTCTTTACCCCAGTAGGGCACTTACTTTTCCATATGCTGCTTCATGTGCTTCTGCTGTGCATCTGTCTCATATAAAACATTAGATTGTTAGATTCACTATCAATTACAGGCTGCAGTAAGTTTGATTTCAATTACAGCAGGAGAGGAAAACAGCTTGGATCCCTAAGGGGAGATGCAGACACCAATGGGGTGAATCAAAAATGAGAATTGTACATTGCATGTTACCAATTAGGGAAAGGAGTGAAGTAAAGATATATGTGTGGATATTTATTTTTATATAAACCTGGTTTTTATATAAACCTGATAAATTCAGTGTCATTTCACATTTGAGACAGAAAAGCAGTGCCTCATTGACCAGCATCTATTTAGATTCATTTGAAAGTACTGTTTTCCAAGCAATTTTAATGACAGTTCTAAACAGCAAAGAAGCTTTCTTTGAAAACAAAGACATAATAAAATCTAATTACAAAGAAAATCACTGTTTGTCCAACATTCCTGAATTACATCCAATTTAAGGTACTTCCTTTACCAGTTAACAGGCATAAAGTATTATGATCAGAACAAAATGAAATATGTGAAAACTTTTGACAAGATTAATAACAATATCTGTATACACAGACTCCAAAATTTAAAATGTACAGAACATTTGATTTCTCAGAATCCTGACTCAAATAGTTATTGTCATCTAGCTGGAACAGCAGAGAAAAAGTCTTTTTTTTCCCTTTTTTTTTCCTTTTTTTTTCCTTTTTTTTTCATGTTTTTTTTTCTTTTTACAGGAGAAAAAAATATTCCTCCATAACCTACTGTCTGGAAATGAAGTAATTTATGCATGCCTAATCACATGAGATATTTGAATAATTTGAATAGTCTTGGATTCTTTCCTTTAACCTTAGCCCATTTCCTAGACTCTGCATCTCTTTCATCTCTCAAAGATTCTGTTCATTTAGATCAAACTCAGTCACAAGATTTGTGCTTATAATATATCCTCCACAAACCTTCCTTCTTTCTGCCCTTTTTTTTTCCTCCCTCCTATACAGGCACACTCCAAGATTTGTGTATTAATGCATTGGTGTGGGTAGCAGTATTTCCACCCCCAAGGAACAGATGTTAATGTTGTCAATTCCAAAGCACCATTATATTCCTAGAAGGAATTGTTTTGATCGCATGACACAAGATAAGAACCTACCCAAAAGCACAGCTTAGACAAATGGAACCACTACTACAACTGCCCATCTGCAAATAACAAAATTAACCTAGTATGAGATGCAAGACAAAGCTACACTAGCTGAACCCTGTTACATAATTGTTGCTGGCTTCACACTTTGTAACAGATTTGGGTTGGGAGAACAGAATGATAATAACCTCCATGACAACTGCGAGCTGGCCTTACATATGGATGATATCCAGGACATTGGCTTGAAGCCACGTGACAGTGAGGCCACAGGCTCACTGGCTTGGTTTATAGTGGCTTACACCAACAGTGTGATTTATAAACCCACAGACAGTTCAGACAATAGCTCGTCCTGAATGAACACATCCATGGGCATCCAGCGTCCCACAAACGACTAAGCCTGAACCACACACCCAGGAGTCCAGCTGACAGCCAGGGCCCAGCCAGGATGTGCACTTGGAGTGTGTGTCCTGTATCCCTGCATGCTGGCTTGAACTGGGCTGAAGAAAATGCAGCTTGAGCTGGTGTGTGTCTGTGTGCATGTGTGTGAATGTGTGTGTGTGTGTGAATGTGTGTCTGTTGTAGAATAGGCTGATTAAAAGACAAAGTGCCATCCACGTGCTCTCATCTCTCCCACATCCTAAATACATTTTAGATTATTCATCACTGAGTGCTGTGTTTCCTTTCCTGCATCCAACCCACCCCAGCCCTGCTCCCCCCCAAAATCGTGCTGTCTGCACTGCTGCTCTCACCTACATGAGACACTTACCTAAGAGCTCCAGCATCTAGTATTTAGGACCATCTACCACAAATATTAAAGGCTGAAATGACTGAAATTGAACTTCAAGAAACAGAAAATCCATTAGGTCTGAAACTTGTTTTAAGGCTCTTTTTTTATTCTATTAGATACCATGTTAATGGATATTTGCTCTGCCAAGAATCCTTTTGAAAGAGGCTGCATAATTGCTATTTAGATGTGCAAAGTACTCACAGGTAATTCAGCTGTTTTGAAAAAAAAGCAAGAATACAAGGCAACTTTATTCATACTCAATAATGCATAGCAAAATGTGCAGTCCTCTATCACTCAAGAGATCACCAACATTACTTAGATATTTCTCAGACTGTGAACATCTATCAATATTAAAATGATAAAAATATATTAGAACATCTAAAGTACTTTACATAAGTAACAGCTTGGAAGATTTTTTTCAAAGCCTAACATTCACATTCACAGAAAAGAAGCCTTAATTAAACTGATTAAAAAAAAGGGAAAAAAATAAGTTTTCTATGTCCAATATCAGCTGGTAAAGAGAATACCTTTCTCCATTTTTGAAAACTTAGAACAAGAATGGGGAATATTTCACTCATTTTTTTAAGATCCCTTGAAGTATTGAACCTAGCTGAAAAAAAATTGTCTCACAAAGACAATTCTTAGGGAAAGGCTGAGATAGTTACATAAAATGTTCCAGAAATTAGCTTGAAAGCTTGGAACTTTCTTCCTGTTTAGTTACTTTAGTACTTACTTTCTGGTGATTAACATCTACCTTCCTGAAATACATTTCCCTAACATCTGTAGCTCTTAAGACACCAGCTTTTGCAATGTGATGTATAGAATAATATACTTTCCCTCAAAAATGGACTTGATCATGAAGCATTACATATATATTGCCCTTAGATTTAAATAAATCAGTATACTACAACTCTTTATTTTAAAATTAATATAAAAAGAAATAAAATATTAGGCTTGACAGCTTCTGCTAGAACACTGCACTCAGGACCAATACAAAAGGAGATATACCAAAGCTGAGCTAAGAACATGTGCATGTTTGGTCTCACATGGTGTTCCATTGCCTGAGTCTGCCTCAGTGAGGTCCAACCATTATCTATTGCCATAAAAAGAATTTATAAATAGCTACAGACATATAGATTTCTAGTGTTGCGTGCTAAATTGAATGGAATAAAATATTTCAATTGGAAAGGACCTACAATGATGATCTAGTTCAACTGTGAATCCCATTTATTACTGTGTTCACTTTAAATTACTTGGCTTCAACTGTGTCTAATGCCTTCTCTTTACTGAAAATTTCCTTCAAAATTCTTGCAGTAATCAATTAATATATAACCACTGCATTCTCTATAATTAGAAAGGAGACAAATAGATAACTAGGGGGTTTTAATCTAGATCAATTTTATACTACACTAATAGAGATACAACAAAGTTTATCCAGATATTTTACACTAAAAGTTAAAGCAAACCCCTTATCTCTGAAATGCCTACACTGAAGCTAATGTATCCTACTGTTAAGGCTAAATATTCAAACACCCAGTGGGTAGTTAGAAAATGTAGTTTTAAATTTATAATCTGATACAGGAAACTCCAGTTTCCAGGAAATTTTCTTCT
The DNA here is from genome assembly GCA_013396995.1 of Dicaeum eximium. Lineage (NCBI taxonomy): Eukaryota > Metazoa > Chordata > Aves > Passeriformes > Dicaeidae > Dicaeum > Dicaeum eximium. Next base: position 443,303 of record VWZP01008548.1, read on the forward strand.
GATGTAGCTTAAAGGAAGTGACAAAAAGTGTGCAATTTTGGGGAACGAGGTCTATATTTCAAAGGAAATAACATACTGTATGTACTGTAAATTTATAGTTTAAATAGTTGAACAAAAGTAATTAAATATATAATAGGATGCAACTAAATTTAAATTGTATTTATTGCTTTCAACCTTTAAAACACTAGAAAGTTCTGAGTTTCTACATGGGGTTTTCTGGTATTAGTTTTGAAGAGACTGTCCTAAAAAATACATATAGTGGACAGCTTCTACAGTCCTTTATTTCACAGAAAAAAATCCAGTGTCAAAACTGACAGATTAGACTGCATTTCTGGAAAAAAAAAAGTACATATCTGAACAGACCATGGCTCTTCCTTAATGGAGGGCTTTAGAAATCAAAGGATTGAACTCTGGTTCTTATCTGATTCCTGACTCTGACAGTGGACAGGCAGCATCTGCCAGACTCATTTTCTGAGAAATGCACATGGTGCTTAAAAAAGGAGATTGTTACTTTCCCTGGCTTACTGGGTTGAAGTCCAGAAGGAAGTGTTAAACAAGACTTTCAAGAGGATGCCTGGAGAAGGGTACTGCTCAGTAGGTCCAGCTGTGAGCCATTAAGTGCTCTGAGAGGCAGTAACTAACCACTCACTTGTCTGAGTATATAAGAGAAATGGCCTTATTATAAACTTCAGCTGAAAAATTCTCTCTTCCCCCTGTGAGATGCTACCAACACAGCTTTAGTTCACTACAGGCATTCCTTCAACTTTGCACCAGTGTGGCGATATTGAAAAGAATGGAAACACACTTGCATACATTTGCAGTACTGCACTTCTTATGAGCCCTGCAGGAGTTCAGTCCACTGAACTCAGTGACAGCAGGGCCCAAAACCACCTATCTTAAAATTAAATTCTTATTTTATTTATTGCAGTGGATCTGATATCTTACCACCCATGGTTTGTCAGGTACCCAAATCTCCCACAAGTACTTCGGCATATCTCCAAATTTCAGTGCCTAAAAAGCAATAATATTCAAATAAAAAAGATGTGTCATTCTTACTACAGATCTTCAGATCACCCACCTCCCCAAATGGCCCAATATTGGTACTGTAGAAAGCAAAATGTGAGTACATTTCTACTGAAGAAAGATAAACTTTTTATGAGGGTTCACAAACTTCAGAGGCCATAGCCTAGTCTTACCAAACATATGGGTGGTAATATTTTAAATGCTACATCAAACATCAGTGTGGTTTCTGAAAGCTGATTGTTGAACATTTTGTGGTAGTCAGGCAACAGATTTTCAGACGGGTTTTTATTGTTCTGTTTAGTGAACTACAAGTTGTCTCATAATAAGAAACTTTTCTCCCTTTTTAGTTTAATGCACTATTAAGCCTTTTATTAAGGTATTATTAATCAGCCTTGAGACTCGAAAAAGCAAAACCAGCAGATCTTTGAAACTGCAGTTAAAGCTGTGTTTAATGTGGGAGCATTAATGGATGTTCATGCTCTGTTACTAACTGCTGAATATAAATAGCACTATGTACTACTTCAGGTTCCCTTCTGAGTATAATACTCACACACCCCAAAATACCACGTCTCCAAGGACTACAGTCATAAAGACTGTGTGTATATGACTGTAAGAGAACAGTGAAGGGAAAGTTCAGTAGGTTACTAAGTTTGCAGAACCTTCAAATCTGCCTATTCCGAGAGGAATCGATGCTCTTATTTAACCCAACAACAGAAAACTACCACGATAGTTCTGAACTATCTAAGCCAAAAGAACACATGCATTTGGAAGGACAATCAGAAAGTCAGCAATCAACACAGCACCAGGTCTTTTCACTGTTCTATTTTATTTGAGAAAAGAAAGCTTCCCAGAGAGAGAACATTACATTAAGAGTAATGTTTTCGGAAAGTCGGACAATTTCAAACCCTTTCTCTGTAGAGTAATATGCCCAAATTGCAAACAAGCACTCTGTGCCCCATATTCAGAAAGAACATTAGTATTCTGTACAGAATGGTTTATCCACTCCTTTACCACTCTACAGCAAGCAAAATCCTCAGAACACTTTACATCAAATAGTACTTTTACTTGCAATGGAAAACACATGTCTCTTCCAAAGTACTCCCAGCAGGTACCTTGGATATCTCACAAAAGTTCTGTGTTCTTGGAGAATTGTATCACAGTTCTGAAAGCTTTTTCAAGAAATCCCCTTGAAAGCAGAAAGTCATCTTCAGGAATTTAACTAGAGAAAGTATTCTCCTCTAATATCTGAAGTCATATTTCCAACTAAATTCAGGAAGTCCCTTTTTGTCATCTAAAATTTTAACTGGGGAAAAAAAAAAAACAACAAAAAACAACCAACCCACCAAACCCAAAATTAAAATTCTGGTTTTGCACAACCAGAAATGTTATTTGGTCTTATACAAGCAGAGATGTTACTCGGTCTTACACTGCATGAAAAGGCATTTGTGTAATCCATGGAGATTAATAAAGAGAGTTTAACAATAAGATAAAGCCACCAGGAATGCGTCATTCTAAAATCTGCCTGTATCTTCTGTGGTGTTTTACATATGATTGCTTTCCTCATTTACATGAGTACAAATGAAGAGCAGTTCACCCAAAGGCAATGGAATTAAACTGGTTAAAAGGCAAAGAAGGAGTCCCTGTGCACCAAGCTCTCTCTTAGAGCATGTATTGACCAGTTTTATCCACTTTGATAAAGTGATGAGTTTTTGAAAGCATATTCCATATTGCCTAATACCTCCCTACTTGTTAGAAAGTCACCTTTACAGAAATGTCACCTTTGCAGAAATAATAAGTAGTTTCCTGAAAATAATTGGAAAGGAATTACAAGACAAATTTCTACCACAAATAATGAATGTTTCCCCTATCCTCTTAGCTAGTTGAAAGCTGAGGGAGACCATAAAAATAAACCAGAAATGAGCAGGAATAATATCTCTTTCACATAACAATTTGCAGATTGAAAAGACAAATTCATAGCATCATAAAATACAATGCCTTTTTTCCACAAAAAAAGCAGGCTACAACACCACCAGAAGTGAAATTTGTCTGTCTCACTTTCCCATGCTTTCGGGAATGGTTAAGATCATTACATATTGCAGGGACAGTAAAGAGAACCAGAGAAGCAACAGATTCACAATATCCCCATCCTGTTTTACAACTTCCCTGTGTGCACCAGCACCTCGTAGAAAGCTGTAAAGAAAGCAATCCCTGCTCTCAGACTTCCAGTGGCAATTCCAACCACAATTAAACTTGGACCATACTCTTCACACAAATAAATTACAGCTTCAGGCTGAATGAAAAAAAGGTTTTGATACAGAGGAGAGGAAAAGAAGTAGTTGTAAAAAAAGAGTAAAATAAATCTTATTTGTAAGTATTACGAAGAATGAAGTTCTAACAGGAGATGAGTCCCTTGCCCCCAAGGTCAGTGTAGAAAGCACTCCCATCAGCTGACAAGCTAAATTCATGATTCCTGCAATGGCTCATGATTGCCATACATTTAAAATAAAAGGTTGGGTTCAAGAGGTCTCAAGAATATATGGCTTCCCTAATGATGCCTTGTGAAGGCTGACCTAGAACAGAGGCTAGACGGAGTTAAAGAATAAAGTAGGGATTTATCAAAAGGCCTCAATGGACACACCTTGGATAGTAAAAGAGCCCAGCCAGGGCTACACCCAAGATGAACCCAAAATGGTCACAAAATGGATGACTGGTGACGAGGTCTCTCATTTTATAAGTTCTGGTCCACTTGAATATTGGAGTGAATTGTCCAATTACAGCTGTAGGTTATGAAGTCCCATCCTTCTTGTTTTTCTCTCTTCAGTCCATGTTGTTTATGCTTTTGGGACTGAAATTTGGGTGGTTGTCCTTGGTCCCAAGCTAGGAAAGGAATTGTTTTGTCTACCTACTGTGTGAAGAGAGTTTACCATCCCTTAATATGAAGCTCACACAGAAGTACACACTAAAGCAGTACAGAATCTGAAATGTATAAAAGCAAAAACCAAAGGCATCACGAAAAGGTGTTCAAAAGTCAACATAATTTAAGGTATTAGAAAACATGCAAGATTTGTTTCTGTAAAACTTAGTACAGTTTTATCTTTTTCTTTCTAACTGTTTCTCTATTTCATGAGCTGACATCAGCAAAATCTTTCAACCAAAATGCACACTTGCTTTTTATTTAATTTATCATCCCACATTTACAAACAAAAATGTTATGGGAATATCTTGAGCTAAACAGTTTGGATGTAAGAGGGAAATGACAAAGTCAGCATCAAAGATGAGATTGCAATCCCACAGCAAGGAAGATAACAGAAAAAACTTGCCAATTGCTTTTTCCCAATAAAATGAACAGAAAGAAGCAGAGACCTCTAAGAGTAATGAAAACAACCTACTGTGTCATCATTTTATGCAAGAAAGGGAGAGAGATTAGCCTAAAACTCCTACAATAATATGGATTTTTTTCAGCTGACAAAAGCAGTACTATATAAAATCTTTTCTGTGCTTTATTTCTAATTACCTTCTATCCTTTAATGAACAAGAAAGCACTTGATCTTGAAAGTCCTAGTTAGTCCCACTAAAATTAATGGGACATTTTTTCCAGCCTAAGAGCTCTGAGATCAGTCCTCATACTTAGCTCTTTCTAAGCTACTTCCATTAATCAAACTTCTTAGGTTTTTTCCTCTCCTTTTCCGCTAGGATCATATATTAAAACATATAGACACTAGAAATCATAACCTTGCCTCAGGAAGAAAGCCTGCTGCACTTTGTGATCCTCAAAAATTAGCTCAATTTCACATGTAAAACCTCGATTCTGGAGAATCTTGATTACCTGGACACCTAATACTTAATTTTGGCCTCTTTCAACAGTTCTGACAGATGTTGTGACAGTGCCTGTGGAAATTAAGCTGTCTAAATTACACAACTGCCTGTGGAAGTCAAGCTGTCAGAATTACACAACTGAAATACACATACATAAACTTTCTAATCAGACAAACCTCACTGAAACTAATAGAAAAAACCATAAGGGACTCCAAACAGTCCTGTGTCTCACCCCCAGCAAAACAGGAGTTTAGAGACAATGGTTCAATGCCTGTTTCTCCTACTGAGGCTCACACAACCTGCAACATATATCTGCTATGCCTAAGAGGAATAAAATTAAATCATTACTTTCATGCCTCAATAAACCACTTCGTTTTTCAGAATTCGTTTTGCAACAAAATCTAGCAAAAATTCTGTATTCAAAGGAATTTACTGTTACTATGGCTTTAATACTGTACAATCTATACCCCACCCCTCAGTTTTCTCCCACTGAAATAGAATGGGACGCTCCTGCATAAAAATAAAAATAAGATACGTTATAACCTGTCAAATTATGTGGTATTAACATTGGCCTAAGAAAATTGATGACACTCATTTATGGCTGATCATTAACAGGTCTTAGCAAGGATAATCTTCTTTGTTGTTTTTTTTTCTTTTCAATGGCACAGTAATGTGTATATAGATGGGAAAACTGTCAAGACACCATGGTGTTTAATTGTTCATTTAGGGAGCCTGAGAGTGACTGTACTGCACCAGCATACAGTCTAGGAATGATACAGTTCTGTATGGATTCTTACATAGAATTACATCTTCCTGTGAGGATGCCATAATATCTGGGAAGATTCTGTAACATTGCTTTCATTTATAAGAAATTTGACCAAAATGAACTTCTGATCTTTTAATTATATTGAAAAAATAAAAGATCCGGCAGCTGATAGAAAGAAGGAGAAATTTTCTAAGGATGATGAAGAGATTTGCACTTTGACTCATTAAATGCATACATAAAGTACCTCCACAGAAAACACCTTGTCAAAGAAGCAGCACCAAATTAACTCACTGGGTTCTCTCTTTGCCAGCTGGCCAGGTTTAAATTTACTTTGGTATTCTTTTGCCCACAACTGCTCTCTATGCTTAAATTCAGTAATTTACAGTACTTGAAAACACAAAGAAAAATATTAAATAAATAATCGTTGCTGGTGATGGTTGCTCATTGTGGAAGAGGAAAAAAACAACAGAAAGAAAAAGCAAGATAAATCTTGCAAATTTTCAAAAATTAAACCAACAAAAACAAACTACACAGGAACAGTCACTTCCTAAAGGATGAAGTAACACCTTAAAAGGCAAATTGTATTTTTTTTAAAAATAATTAAGAATAATTAAAGTAAGAATATGTCAGTGTTAGAGCTAAAAGGTTCACAGGATGTGCAATTATTTCCCTGTGTGAGCAATTAAGTATGTTTTTAGAAAGACAAATGAACATTTTGTCAGATAAAGAATTGAAGTATATTTTTCACTGTCTTTTTCCTGTTTTTTTTTTTTTTTAACCCAAACTAGAAACTACCTGTGCTGGTGTTAGCGATGAATACAGAACACAGGAAATCTAGCAACACAAATGTTTCAGAGATGACCAAGAAATTCTACCTCCTCAGAAGAAAGCAAAAAGAGGCTTCATAATTCAGTTTTGATTCCCAAAGCAGATGCATTCCCCCACACATTTCTGTATTTGCAATACTTTACACTACCAAAATTTTACTGATAAGAATCACATCTTTTAATCAGCATTGCCTCACAGACCCATATCCCCTGCCTTTATCCCAGGTTCCTTTTTATAATTAAGTCTCAGATACTTGACTAGTAATGGCTAAAATGAGATGTAAGGAGGAATTAACACTGCAAAGACAGTGCAAACATAAGATCAAGTTCACCTTTCATATTTTACAGTCAATTCATTGTTCTCTTCTACTTATTGTCTATGTAATGTCTAATTAATGCTGATCTCCGGATGTGAGACCACTTGACAGATGTAAAACTTTATCACATGTAAGGTACTGAATATATAATTCCTGAAGAAGTCTTCTTTTATTTTGAACAGACATCTAGATGCAATCCACGCATAAGGACAACATAATCCAATTATTAACTAAATACCTCTTGGTATTTCTAGTACAGTGCAAATCTTTATGGCTGAAGTGGATCTGGACTGATTGCTAATGACCACTGTTTATAACTGGTTTCAGCCAAAAAAGATTATATTGTCATCCTACAAATATCAAATTATTGTGGTTGTTTGCTTCTCTGGTGTTGCCTAAATTATCATCTGTGAAGTCTTCCACCCTCATCTCAAGGGCAAAGGAAAGACAGGATAAGTAAGACAAAGACTAATGTGTGGTTCCTAAGAAAAAGATGACCACCATTTAGGCTTATGTGGATTACACCTTCATGAAATAAATTGGTGGTTTAAATTTAGCTCACCCTAGATGTGATTTATCAATGAAAAAACACTAGTAAACTTGCTGGTAAGGTTAAAAACATCCAAGATCTGAACCACTACCTGACCAACAATGATTGGCTCTTTGCACTGCTGTTCATTGCACTGCACCTGCTCTGTGGATACATTTTGGAAAAAGTGGATGATAAGGGCCTATGTATCTCCTCTCATGGCTGTGAAACTTTCTTCAGGTGAAGCTGCAGAAAGTTGTATGAACACACCCCCAGCAACATTCAGGGGACAGGAGCTGCAACATTAGGTTAGTAAACGGTATGTGTTGAGAAAAAAGGGAAAAAAAAGGAAAAAAAAAAGAGTACACTTTTTGAACTCTCCAGAGATTTCTAAATGCTAAGTAACAGTATGCTAAAAACAAAACCAGAAAAACCAATCAACCAACCAAAAAAAAAAAAAAGTAGAATAGAATAATTTTTAATAGCAGAAATCCCCCTTCCTCATTTTCTCTCAAAGGCAGTGTATTATGATGTAAAGGACAATCCTTTACATCTCAGAAGGGGACTCTAGTATGGTGTAAAGACTCCTAGTCAAGAAAAGCTACATTTTACTGAAATCCCAAAAGTGGATGTGATTCAACTTTGAAATTGGGACTATATTTCAATATACTCTTTTTTTTTTCTGCAATTTAATGCTTTGACTCCAATCCTATGAAGTCTATAAACTCAAGTCCATGCTGGGAATAAACACATACATTGAGACTTTCTGGTAAAGATTTGCACAGGTAACACATCAATTCTCTTTTATGAAGAAGGGAGCAGCAGCCCCCTCCCTGAGGAACAGGAATACAGGTAATTACTGCTGCCATTCAAAAGAAGTAAAAACTTCTGACAATAGAAAGAAGGAAATCAGGAGAGTAACATGATCAGTTTATTTTTCTCAGTATAAAAATAGTGATAAAGTAGTCCTAATTAAGACCACCAGGATATCAGAGAAACAAAGCAATACTTGAAGGAAACTTCAGAAGCCACCCTGATTACAATACCTATGATACCACTGACTGAGCCCAGTGTTAGTAGCTTTCCCTCTCACAAACTGGAAAAATATAGTTTGTCAAGATTCACATAAAGAACCTACATCGTTACAAACATTTCTACTCATTTCTTCATATACCTTGTTTCTATAAAGTCTGACCATAATTTTCTCTTCTATCCAAATGCCACAGATTTTATCCCAGTTCTTACACTGGTGTGAGTACTGGAGGGAGAGGAAGGGGTTGTATTGAGGTTTAACATATATTACATATATACATTACATATATAATAATACAATTAACAGATTTGCTTGACTAATGAGTTGAAGGCTCATTCATACCCTAAGCTGTCTTATCTGTCATCCATTACCTCCATAGAAAGAAAAAAATAAATGACCTCTTCCCTTTTGTGTTTCTTCATAATCATGACTTACCATTTTAAACAAAACATATAATCTTCAAGCTCTTTAAAATTTTTCTGATTATACAAAAGCCAGACCTAAACTGAAAACAGAAGTCAACAAAATAATGCTGTCATTGAAGCAATTTGCATAGCAAAAAATGTTTCACTTAGAGTAAACAAGAAGATGAAAAATATTTTTCAACAAGATAATGCCAAACTGAACTCAAAGGTCTAAAATCTTGGCTTGTTATACCATCCCACACTAATCCTTTCATTGCCAGCAGTTGATTTATATCAGTGAGTATTACAATATAATGTAATTAGTAATGGTAATATTACCACAAATAGTATAAACAGCTCTGCTCTACTGCTTTTAGATTATTTTTGTAAGCATGTTAATAACATACCATCAAGCATCAATACAAATCCTTGACAGCTTCTTGAAAAAAGATTATGCATGTCTAAGCAATTTTCTCATACACAGATTTTCTTTAGGAAACATGCTGTCACTATTCCATTAGCTCAAAAGGGAGGGTATACATAAAATAATCTCTGCTAAAGGAGTCTGACTGCCAGCCAGGAAAGCATATGTTCAATAGTCTGTATTTACTACTGGCTAGGTTAGGGTTATAGGTAGCACAGCACCAAATGAATTTCAACTTCAAAAGATGTCTAGCAGTGCAGTGAATGAACCATTTGAATGGAACAAATCCTCATTTTATAAGTATTTCAACAGTGACTGTTGGAAAGAAGACAGAGTAGATTAACAGATATGTGGAGGAGACATCTTAGGTCTGAGCCAGAGTCTCTGAAGTCCATCAGATTTTGGGTGGTGTCCTAAACCAGACATATTCCTGGAACAATTTAAAAAAACATTCTCATACATCAGCCAAAAAGAAAATCCAAAATAAAACAAAACAGAACAAAAAAAAAAAACAAACCAAAAACACCAACAAAAGCCAAAAACACCAACAAAAAACCACACTACCAAACCTAAGCCCAAAATGGAATGTATGTATTTTTGCTGAATATCCTACCACAATTTAAGGGTACCGAACTCCCCGCAGTCAAATGCTACATAACTGGCAAAGGTAAAAACAGAGTCTGTAACTCAGCATTCCAACCTCTATTATATTGATCTACCCTCTGGAAGTGCCACTACTTTTGCTATAGATGGAGCCCAGCACAGGCATCTATCATTTTGTTGTCAAAAGGTTCAGCAAGGATCTTATCATCATTGTTCAAAAATATCTTCTGTATTGTCAGATTTTGGCTGATTTGATTCTTTCCATTTTGTATGGAACTATTTGCTTAATAAGATATTCAGAATGCCAACAGGTATCCTTATCACTATGACAAGATACATATGAGCCTAGAGAAAAGTCAGTTTTGTCAGCTTAAACTATACAGAGATGGAAAAGAGATTTTTCTCTAATCTCTTTTTTCTTTTTTTTTTCTTTTTTTTTTTTCAAAAACAGTATTTTAAATCATTAATTAAAGTATTTTAACTCAGTGTTCTTCAAAAGTTTCTATATCTATGGTCAATATCTTTCGTGGAATATTTCAGTCTAGATTTTTAAAGTTTGTTTACTGCAAGCAAAGATACAATGGAAATGTGGATTTGATTTTAGTTTGTCTGGTTGTTTGGTTGGGTTTTTTGAGGGGAATGTTGGGTAGTTGTTGCTGTTATTGTGGTTTCTGAGATTTTCTGTGAAAGTATTCACAATCATAACTATGGCTATTGATGGAAATTTACTTTCATAGGTATACTCACAGTTTATCTGAAGGAAAGTTATGTTATATGATTGCATTAAATATCTTCTATGATGTTTCCACTTATCCATACCTTCAAAATCATTTTACTGAAACCATAATCTTGAGGAACAAAATCTACCTCTTCTGACTTTTCAATTTTGCCTTGCTTGGGAAACCAAGAAAATAGAAAAGATGCCTAAGTCAGCCTAAACAGAATCCTTCCTTTGATCCTCAAATAAAGAGAATTTACCATTTAGGGCTAGTCAAAATTTTACAGCTGCTTCTCCTGTTTTGATTTCACTAAACACTTTTACATTTGAAGTGGATAATGTTTAACAATTAGTAATATTATGCTAAAATAAGCAACAATTTTTATTCTTTAATTAAGGGTCATCATTAAGTAATTCCTCCTGTTGTGAGATACTGCTTAAGAGAAGAGGAAAGAGTCTTTCAAGATCCCCACCATCTAAGGATTCCTTAGTATGTGAATATTAGAGATCTACTACATCATTCATTTCTATGACAGCAAACATGAAAATACAGAGGAACAATGTATAAATTTTCCTTTCCCTAGCTCTGCCTAGAACACTCATACAGAACCAGGACTGACCAGGAAGATACAGTTTAGTAACTCTGTTTCAGTTTAAGCAGCCAAAATGAGCCTGTTCCTTAGTCCCCTGGTATTGACAAAAATAATTCACTTGATTACTCCATTATATTAACTTTAAAAACCACCAGTTGTGCAAGTTTTATATGGCATTGAAATTCAGTGTCCTATTGCAATTCTAATATTCCCCAATGTTATACAGAATCCTCTCATAACAAGCTGATAATAGAGCAACATATTTGAAGTTTTTAACTTCTGAAATCCAGCTTTTTAATTATTTTCATAAAATTCAATATTATCCTAAGATATGGTCATATCAATGATTTTAGAATCCATTTTACTGTGATAATTACTTCTGTCCGATTTTGCAAAAGTAGACAGCAGTTAGTGTTGTGATGCAATTCCAGTATTTAATTACACAGAATATTTTAAATTCCAAATTTAGGAAAATAAAATAACTTTAAAAGTCCTAAACTTAAACAACAAATGAGCAGTTTAGTGCCAAAAGGAAATAATTTTATGAAGCATAAAAGAAACTGTGAAAACCACTGTAAGTTTTTAAATGCAGGGGAAGAAAATGTATAAGTTAACTTTTTTAATGGCAAAATTTTTGTCTGGTATGCTTTACTAATAAGCATCTACTGCAGGAATATTGCACAAAGTTCTTCAATTTGTTATATGGATCCATCAACTAATTGTTTTTACTTGCCAAAAAATTCTAATCACCAAGTGTAACAAAAATCCTTTATTTTCTCTACACTGGTTTTTTATTTGAGTAGGTCATCACAGCAGTTTATCCTATGTTCCCTCTCTTTTATATACATATCTTATTTATTTGTATCTGGGTAAGTAGGAGGGAAAAACTGAATTTCTGGCCTATGTTTGATTGAGGATTGCAGAATAACCTCAATAGATGAAAACAAACTGCTTGAAAATTTGAACTAAAGTTCAACATTTAATTGCCTGACACTTTAAATTCCTCTGTGAAGATGGGGTACTAAAGAGGAAGACCATCTCACTTACAAAATTTTCTAGTGTGGTTTTGAAGCCAGCACATCAACACTGCATAATTTTCTGTGAGCATATTCTATACAGGACCGGTAATTCTTCTAGAGACAAAAATATTAAAAAAGAATAGGCAGTCCTTTATTTCAGAAAACAGACTCCAAACCAAGATTTACAACAAACAATTCATGCTGTTTCTAGAAAAAGCAAGAGATAAGCAAGCATCCCTCAAGCTTTCTCCCAGCTTCTGATGATTTGAAAATCAGCCTGACAGCTATTTAGAAAGCCACAACTGTTCTCATTATTTCATATTTATGCAGGGTAATGCCTTAAACAACAGATAAAAGTGATCATATGAGTTAAAAGAAATTAGCTAAAGCTGAACTGTCCTATAGAAGCAACTTTGAGCCTTTAGAGAGTGTTTTTAGTTTGTTGTTTTCTAATTCCCTCTTTAATAAAGACTAGTACCTAGTGACTCAAACCACACATAATTTGGACTCTTCAGTATTATTACTCTTTAAGTATCCAAAAGGTGGAAAAAAAAAAAAAAAAGAAACCCAACACCAAAACAAAACCAAAAGAAAAAAACCCATGAGTTTGTATCAAACAGCAGCAACGTATTTATTTAGTATTCTGTCCATAGAGTGATATTCTCACTGTTACAGAGTTCAACAGAAGATGCTACAGAATGTCTTTAGCTGAAAACACTACACTTCCCACTGTGTCTCCCATGACAACCAGGCTTCTCTGAAAACAAACTGTACCACCCTAAGGCATCAGAAGTAGTAGAAAGAATTTGCATTCTTCCTTCTGTTGGCTTCACCAGAAAAAAAAATTGAGCTTCAGCACACTGAGAGCTAAAGCAAAGTCTTACTTTTCCTTTGCAAAGTCCTACATACAAATTAATCAAGAATTGAATCAGCACACATACATATACATATAAAGAAAAACAAACCTGGCTATCTAATTCACTTGTTCTGATAGATATCTTGATATATGAATAAAACTGAAAATGCATGTAACAGAGCAGGATACAAGGGCTTATACCAACAGAATTAAGCAGTTGCCATTTGCTAAACTCCAGAGTTAAGTAAACACTCATAAATCTCATTCTAATCTTTTTATGGTAATTTTTTATTTCTGTAAACTTTCACTGACGTTTACACAATCTCACACTTTGCAGCCCTCACTTTCTTCTCTTTTGCTGGGCACATCCTATGTCAGTACTTAAATCACGTAGCTCACCAGTAATTTCAGTTCCTTGAACTGACTAAAAACTAGACCTGCCTCCCCAAATTATTATTTTTCCCAGAAGAACAGAACAATCACTAGTGCTGACACAAGAGAGGTGGCAAGGACAGACAGCTGGAGGCAGGGAAAAGAGCACGACTTGCCTTTTTGGCAGTAGTGTGGTCAAAACTGGTGCTGACAGATCAAAGAGAAAGCCAGAATTTTATATGACAGGAGCTGTATCTCATTCCATATTCTTCTCCTGAACTGGAAAAGCATGAGATGAACATGAATTCCCATTACAACTAGCTTTATTATACAGTCAGCTAACACCAGTACTTTTTCACTATCTGGAACAATGATCTGATGATTTATGGTATTGGAAGCTAGGCTATCATTCCACAAGGGGCACACTGAGAAGGATCTTGACTTTTTAAAACTTAGGAAAGCAAGTTCTTTAAAAGACCAAGTAGCCACAGAACCAGAGGATTTGGCCAGAAGCATCTGCCAAAGTAGTCATTTTACTGTTCCCTTGGGAGCCATTTAAGAAAAGGCTCATCAGACATCTACCACAACAGAGCCTATAAAAGGTACCTATACTGCATTTAAAGAAGGAAAGAAAGGCAAAACAAGGTGCTCATAGTAAACTACAGCTGCTTGCTCTTCAGACCTACCAGATGACTTCTAATTTCACATTAATAGGAAAGAAATTACCAAAAGTACGGTGCAAATGTCTCTGAAAAGAATTCTTGAAGAAATCCTTGAAGAAATAAATTTAATTTAATTACCACTAATACTGATTAAAAACACACACAAAAAAAAAAAAAAAGCAAAAACATAGCAAAAAGCCTTCAGGAGTAAAAGGCAATGATTTTTAATATCAGTGGTCCACCCCTGACAATTATTGTAAGAGTACACCTGGAAAATGTACTTACCTGAAACACTACAGATTTAAACTGTTTGCCTTGAATATTTACTGAATAGTATAAAGTAACCACTTCTTCAAATAAGTGTCTGGACTTGGAGACATAATGTGGTCTTTCTTTCCAGAAAGATCAATTTGCAACCAATCTCAGAACTGAACTTTCTGAGTAAATAAGTTCCTATAAATCTTATAAAATTTCAGATTGCACCTGAAAACAGCAATCAAAACTTCTCAGACCTCTCTTTTATTTTTTTGTCTTTAATTAAAATTCATATATTACAATACTAGTAGAATATTTAGAGGAAGATCCAAAAACTAATTATTTTCCAGATATATTCCAATCTCATTGTTAATCATTCTCCCTAATTCATGCCAGCCTCATTATATACATATAGCTATTAAAATGATATCTTCATAAATGCCATAATGACAAACTTTGAATATACCCTAGAAATGTTAACCTATACTCAATAATAAATGAATTTTGTAAAATAAACCATTTAAAGAATGTTTTCACATTTCAGAAATCTGCACAGATCTTCCCTCTCAACTAAATAAGCATTTGACTTTTCCAAATGCATATGTGCAAATAACTTATCAAATTTAGGTCCTTAGAACAGGGATTAGAAGAGGGGAGCCAGAATATCAGCAGCAGACCATGAAGTTAAATTCATTACCTACAAAATACATCAGCAGTTATGCCTAAACATTGTGTAAACTACATGTATGTCACTTTCTATAAGTACCTTTCCACTGGAAAAGGCAATATTTTCAATCACTGATAAAGGTAGTATATAAATAGAGTACCCATTTTGTTTTAAAATGCAACCTACTGCTTATCTTAAGACATTTCATAATGGCAAGGCACTAAAGCATTCACTTCTTACTCAGCTTTGTTTTTCCTGTGTGAGATCTGAACTAAACTAAATGCCACCATTTGATGAGCTGCACCAATCTGATCTGAGAGCTTCTGCTGTACAAATGCCCAATTCCCTTGCTCTGATCCCTTCTCTTACTGAAACAGATCTGGTAATCTCTGCTGTACACTGAAAGTAGCCTCAAAGGAGAAAGTCTTTTCTAAGGCAGTTCTAGGGAGACTAACACTGCTGATAGACATTGCTGAGCCCTCAGATACTCAATCTCTTCCAAGTCAGTGAATTTTAAAAGAGTTTCTTGTAGCATAGGGTTCACTGTTTGATATTTTGCACTTGAATATGTGCCAATTCACCTTTCAGCCCCATTGGTTGCTGAGGTAAAAACATTCCTATGGAATTTGTCCATTTTTCTGAAATGGGAAGGTTATTTCTCAGAGTCTAACAACCCTGACACATTGATAGGGCTGGAGGGGTTAGCATTCCTTTCAATTAAAATGCTGTGGCTTTCAAACTGAGTAAGAAATTTGATAATGTAGACAGCACATGTAAAGCCTTTAGCTTGCAAATGACTGAGAATGTGCAATCCATCATCTAAAACAAAACCCATAAGAATTGTCCTAGCATGAATGATATCTTTCCCAGAACTATTACCATTGGCATCCTGCACCATTTCACACTGCTACACTGAGAAAATATGAAGTATTCCAACTCTTCAGAGAATACAAATGCATTTGGTCTTTGATTAATTGCATTAAAACCACAAATGTGAAGCCTTCACACAGAGAAATGGGTGAATAGGACATTTTTTTCCTCTTTTACTTTTGTCTTGTTATAAAAATGCTACTGTTTTCACTCTTAGGAAAGGTGCCAGCAATGCTGAAATACACTGAAAATATCCAAGTGTTAGCCAGAAGGAAAGTTTTGCCATGACTGGCAAGGGTTCTGGATAAAGCATATAGGGGGTAGGAATGGTGGTCAAGAAAGGGTGAAACTGAGATTTTCAAGATGATTTTTTACTTACAGTATTATGCACAACATTTCTTCTACTAGTTTTGTGCTTTAACCTTTCCCATGATCCCAGTATAAAAAATCCCTTCCTGTCCCTGTGACATTAAACTATTTTTTTCAGGTTTTTTCCTCTTCATATTATGTTCTGTCTCTTTAGACATCTTACTGCTTATTGCACCTATGCCAGGCAAGTGTAATCTTAGTAGCTGACCTTGCAAATCAATCAATTCTATTTTTCTAACAGTTAGAACACTAACCCAGAGTGAGTGACGTCTACTCCAAAATCAGCACCCTGAGTTTGATCTGTGCACACTGGATTACTGAACTATAACAACTGACAAAAGGAATTTAAGATATTAATGTCGGTGACCATTTAATTAAATTCCTAAGGGTGACATTTATCTGGCCATACCCATACTATATATACCTGTAGATGGTGTCCTGGGTTGGTCTATTTGCAACTGGAGAATCCCTGCATTCTGTCTATCTTGTCAGTTAGAGAGAAGCAAACACCTACAAGAGCTAAGATGGTACAAGTCCTGATGGTAATTTTTTCTTCCCTTTAAACTACAAGTGCAGATGTCTGTATTTCAACAGAAATGAGAAAGGCAGGAAAAGCAGGTTTCAGTTTACAAAATTCCTCATCATGAACTTTGCAAAGCCATCGAAAAGAGGCACCACACCAGAAACTATCAACTGTATTTGGGCAACATCATTGAAAGAGTTCAAAGTTCAGATGTGAAAATAGCTTTAATCAGATTTTTCTAAGAAATGTTCAAATCAGAGACATGTCTTAAAATCTACAGATCTTTGCATATATGTGAGGCATATATGTGAGGCAAAAGTTGTATTTTGTAGTGTACTTGTCCTAGCAAGTTATTAATTATAATGGAGTAGGGGAAGAGCACACTGCACACTACTTCAAACTAATCAACTCTGCCTGTCGTTTGACTGACTCTGAAAAAAATAAAGACAAAAAAAAAAAAAATAGGAGAGTATAAATAGTGAGTTTTCAGGAAATACATATGATTTGAGAACAATGAATTAATATGCCAGGCCATTTGATCAATTAACAGTGTTCAGGTTACTGCAGAATCTCAAAGGTCTGAGCCTAGACTGAAGTGTTAGTGCTCCATGCAGGGTGACAACAGACAACAACCATGGTGGGGAGCAGGGAAGAAACACAGAAAAGTAAAAACACACAAAGAAAAGTAGAGTTACAGAAGAGAACCTATACATGAAGAAATCACATAAATCATATTATCTGTACGTGCAAAGTTGTGTTGTAGAATCAGTTTCTCGAATCCAGAACATCCACCACAATGTCATTCAAGGTAACATTTTTAGTGTGAAAATTAATTGCTAGGATCAATTTACCTCAATTAAAAAAAGAAAATCAGTTCTATAAAATTCAAACAAAGGAGAATATCCAAGGTAATTAACAGACAAATTATTTATTATTCACACCAAAATAAAAACTTACAAAAGCTTATGGACAATATTCGCAAGTTAGATGAATCCAGATCTGTACTACCTGACAGGATTCTCCTGAGAGGGCTGTAAGACCGAGTGGTGTGACTTTAGTCCACTGTCTATAACTTGCATGGCAATTAGATGAGATTCCTGATGGATGTAAAAATGCTATCATTACACTGATCCTTTAAAAAGCAAGATCAGGAATCTGCAACATGACAGAGAACACAATGAAGAAGTTATCAGGAATATACAACATGGATTTCCCAATAGTAAGTCATGCTTGACCAGCTGACAGGGCCAACCTGGCACCTCTGATGAAATGTCTGGCTGCAAACACCAGTGGATGGAACCTATCTTGGCTTTAGCAAGACTGTAGATATTAAATCAAACACTTTCTTCATGTGGAAGGTGAGGACACAGGGGCTAGAAAAGAAGGTTTGTAGGTAGGGTGAAGGTTGGTTGTATTGACATGAAACCAAAGCTGGGCACCTGGCTAAGAGCCAGTAACCAGCAGATTCCCCCAGTGGTCCATTTGTGGTTCTAAATTGTTTAGAAACCTAATTTACACACTGTATGACAACACAAACTGCACCCTCAACAAGTTTGAAGAAAGAAACAATATTGGGTGAGTGCTTGACCTCACAAGTTGACGAGAGTCAATGGATAAAATTGAGAACTGGGCCAACAGAAAATTTATGAGACTTGATAAAGAGAAATGCAAAGTTCTAAGAAACAGCCCCATGCAGACTGGAAATGATAGCCCTGTAAAAGGTGTCAGAAGTTCAGGATTTGATGACAGGTGAAACATGCATCTCATGGCAAATAAGAAAAGTAGCAGACATTAGGAGCACAGTAGCTGCAAATCTCTATCTGCCTTTTCTCAATATCATTGAGATTGCATCAGTAGCAATGATGGAAAACTCAGGAGATTGCAGCACATAATGTCAAGACTCATGTATTTGTATTGTCATATAACTATTATTATTGCATTTACATATTTTTATTATCACTGCACTTTCTAAAAAGGTGATTATTCAGAAAGGATAAGAATAGGTAACTGATTTTCAGTCACTGCTGTATGACAGACAAATGATAACCACAATTTAAGTCATGTTTCACATCTAAGAAAAATGCTTGTTGTGTCTCTACAGCATTTCCCAACATCAAACAACACTGTCACTATTCTGCAGTGCTCTATTAGAAACCACAGAACCTGGATCCATAAAGGTTGATGGGAGATAACTGAAAATACCTCTAGTCATGCTGACAAGAGGCTTGCAGCCATATACCATAATTTTCATCCCCACAGGTTTTTTGTTTTGTTTGTTTTTGGCAGGGGCATATCGAAGGCAAGTGGGTGAAGAAGGGGAACACAATTATAAATAAATTAATGAAGACTAACAACTGTTTTAGGACTTGGAAAGTAAAAGCAGTTCTTTTAATCTAGAAATGAGTTTTGCAGAGAGAGAGAGAGGCCAATATTTTCCAAATTTCCAGAAAAAGTATGGATGGATGACAGCCCACAAGATTATGATTTGGTTTGCCACCATCCATTGTATTTTTTCTCATAATTTCATGTTTCTCTTACACCACTTACAGTGCTTTAATTGGAAGTGAACAAGAACAGCATTTGCAGAGTGGTAAAATAGCTTCATTTGTCTAGTGCTGAACTGTTTCACGAAGTATTACCTTCTTATAACTCCTCAAATGACACTGGTGAGAGTAACAATGAGCATAAGGACAAATGAGCAATTATATTTGCCAGGTATCTTTAAATATTTTTAAATGACATATAGGAAATTGCATTGCTACAAAGCAATGCAAACAGGGGCAACTGAAATTGTCATAACAAATCTAATTCCAGTTTTTTGTTTAAAATGCATACTTATTAAAATGGCAATGTCAGTAATACAGAACAAAAGATGTTGGTAAGAAAACAGAAGGGAACATAATACAATCAGCAGATTATATGCCATTGTCAACATATTTAGATGCCTTGGTTTGAAGACCATTCAGTGCAAATAAAAACAAACAAGTTCTGAGACTAAAGGCACAGCAGAGGCATGTGGCAATTGAAAAGATACTTTGTACTGCACAGCATTCAGGAGGTGTACAATCCATGATGGGGATGCAATGATTTCTCAGGGAGTTTTGTCACAGCAGAACGGAATTCTGCTACTATGTTCACTTGAAAAGCTGAGAATGGGACAACTAGCACAGCTGCCTATAAAAAGCTTTTGCTTGCTGAAAGTCACACAGAGAAGCAGCACTTATGACAGGAATAGACTTAGAATATTTGTAGGAATTGTGGAGCTACTGAACTGTCACATAATGCTGTCATGCAATCGATTTAATTTGCCCTTGTGAAAATTACAGAAATAACAGAAAGGAAAAATGAATGCTAGGACTGTATATATTAAGAAAACAAAAAGAAAGCAATGAGAACAGGAGGGTTTGGGAAGAGGTTGAATAAATAATAAAGATGATGTAAGCATAAGGAAAATTTAGGGTTTTCATGACTTAGCATGTGAAACTATTTTCTTGTGTAGATTATTTTCTTAAATATTCTTGAACCAAGTAATTGCTTTCAGTTCTTAAGAATTTTAAAATTAAAATATATAAATATAGATTAAAAATAAAATAAAAATACTTTCAATTTTTGCATTTTATATTTCTAGGGGTAGCTTTATATACATCAAGTGTTCAATACACGTTGGTGAGCACATGAGTCTTCATCCATATCTTAACTGAAAAGAATTTCAGTCCAATCAAAGGACATATGGAATAAAGACCTTATCTGGCTCTGAAACAGATTAACCAAAAATTCTTTGATATGGTCACAGAAATGTTCATCTTCACCTTTCAACTCTAAATTTAGTCACCTTCTATTTGACTGAAACTTCCACCTACTTTTTCACAAAGTTTTCTTTACTTAGTTCTACTGGAATGAGCTTTTCTTTGTTGATCCTTGTAGGAGTAGAAAAAAGACACAGTTCTAGTATTTATTAATATGCCATAGGTGAAAGGAAAATCAAAAATATTTTTATGAAAGAACTAGTCTTAAATTTTGCTGCCCCCTCTTTTGAGGTGGTTTGGCCATGAAGCTTAAATGTGTTAGTGAGCTAGGACACAGGGATACAATTTCTGAGCAACCTGATTGCTGCTGCTCTTCAATTTGTGGATTGTAAGGAAGGAAGGCTGGCAGGAAGGAAAAAAATTCAGTTGAGAGAGAATTAGAAGCCTGTGAGATTGCCACTTGTAGAAGTAGTCACACACTGAATTTCCAGGTGCATATCTAACAAAAGAAGCACTGTTAGTGTTTCCTTTGAGATCTAAAATTAAAAGGTTAGAATAATTGCAGAATGCCATCCCCTTGTTTCATACTCCAGGACATGACAAAAACTCTGCCAATAGTTCTATTAACTGATATTTATTGACTCTGCCCTTAATAAAACTCCAGTGAGGACAACTTTTTGTCTCTCCAGGTAATCTATTTTCAGATGGTGGTGCTTTGCATCTATCACAGGAAAAGCTTTTAATCTGAGTTTTCGGTGCTGCAGTTTAAGCTAAATACTTCTTGTTGAATGCACCATGGACAAAACACAGAGAACAGATTATTCCTTCTCTATTTACAGTATCCTTTTGTGTGCTAAACTTTCTGCATAGGGACAAATGTGATGCAGCCACATGGGGACCAAGCCAGTGTCTGATAAACTCAGTGCAGAGAAACTTCTCTAATCATTTATTGTATGTTGTGCCAGATGTCCCATAGAGCCATTGCTGTATTTTTCCCAGCAGGAAAGGAAAAAGGAGAAAAACCTTTATTGTTATCTTTACTTGTACGAAATGCTCAGGCACTGCAGTGATGAAAACCATATGAGAAGATACCTAGGCTCCCTACTTTCTTTCAGGAATAATTTACCCACTTCCAAGAATTGCAATGGCAGCTGCTACTTACTGAAGCCTTTCCAAAGCAACCTGTAGAAATACCACCTACATCAGGCTTTGAAATATGCACAGGATGAGCTGTACCAATGTAATCTAGTAGAAATACTATAGTATATAACAAAAAAGAAAAAACCATCAATAATATTTTTAATGCATAAAAACATTAATATTCTGTGTAAGTGTTGACAGAGAATTTTTTCCAGTAATTTTTCCTTTTAACTTTTTTTTTTTTCCTGTTGAGTGCAAGTAATAATTACATTAATAGGGTACAGGTACCTGTCAGATAAAGACTGTCCTACCCATGTTTCCAAGCCTAATGTAACAATTAGTTTTTCTCAAACCCTGGGTGTTTTTTTAAACAGGATGGAGGTACACCTACTAATTTTCCAATTTCCACTGCTACCAGCCCTTACTCCCTCACATGCAAACTGGTTTTCTTTTTAACAGTAAGACTAGGAACCAGAAATATGAGATAGAGGAACAGGATAGATTTCTGTATAAAGCATGAGAAAGAGAAAAAGGAGAAGCTGTACACAGTTGTTAAAAATTTCTTAGTATCTTGAAGCATTCTCCCTACTTACTTCATGTATGGCTATATGACCAGTGATTGCTTGTATAAACACCATCACTAACTGTTTCTTGTCCCCTAGATTCTTACACTACAAGCTTCAAAATGAGCTTGTACAGGTTAGTGAAGGAGCAGTTGAGTTTTCAGGTTTTCCTGAGTTATATCCCAATATTAGACATGTTGGTTTTACCAGTCAACATATCTCTGAGTGTGGTCTTCTTCCCCAGCAGACCACTCAGTATTAAATATCAGGCAAAACTTAAAGAATGCATTTGCTTAAAACCACATTTTCAGTGATGAGCTATACTACAGTACTATGTAAGAACAGAATTAATTATTAATACAATTAGGATTACCCTCAGCTACTCTAGAGTTGCTTTTGCAACTAATTAGCCCCTAACCAGCCCCGGGTTTGTAATGCTTTGTGTGTTCTTAAATATTCACCTTTCTGTCATTAAAGATGCTATGCAGTTACCCAGAGCAGTGCCCAGAAAGAACAGACCTTTTCTAGACTAAACCAAATCATTACCCACTCCGTCTGTTTCAGTTATATGTTCCCATTTGGTCTGTCATTGATTACTGGGATACCATCTGGGTAGTTCAGTAGATTAAGTTTTCTCTCAGTCCTGATAATCAGGAACTTCTAGGTTTTGGCCACTTTGTCACTGCAGCCATTGGAAATTGGTGACACTTTATTGACTACATTATTAGAAATATCAAATCTACAACCTTTTCTTTCAGAATTATACCTCCTTTTTCTATATCAGTATTCTATAAAGACAAAACATTTGGGAATGAGGTCTTCAACTGAATATATTATCCCCTGGGATGTATTTTCTTTTTAGGAGAAAATCTAAGGACTGTCACAAAACCTAATGAGGTTCGTCTATTGTTACCCCTGCTCACCCTGTAACTTTATTTTCCCATTTTCAGTAAGTAGAGGCAATAGCCTGAAGGATAATTACTGGACTAGCTAAATTGTAAATGTTTTCTTAGTTATTGATTTCTTAAAAATTTGTTTTCAGAACAGTCAAATACAAGCTGTATTTGCAGAGCAGAAGCCAATGAGGTGAGGGGAGAGTGGGGTAAAGAAAGAAGGGGGGGAAATGTTATCCAGCCATGAAGATGGTGTTGATAAAATTTATTGCTAAAAATTTAATATGTTTAGGGCCATGATGAAATGCTTATCATCAGCTTGCATTGCCTGTAGTTCTTGCTGATTCCAGCCCGCTCAGCGTATCCTGGTAATGAAATGAAATGGCATAGGCCCAGTGCCTGCAAAATAAAATTCATTTCATTACAGTTTGAGAGGCTTTCTTTTTCTTTTATTCCTTAAAGGCTAGACTCAGGGACATTAAGATGACAAACCTTTATGGGATTCTTCATTTTTGTTTTGTTTTGTTTGAAAAGTAATTGTTTAATATTTGTTACTGAAAGGATTACCAATAACTTAAATTTTAAATTACTGTCAATGGCTCTGGTACACCCTACACTTAAACCCAGTTATGATCACATAACTTCTATTTTCAGTACCTATTTTAAGAAGTTCTCTTTAGAATCAATGTCACCATTAAATAGGCAATATATTGGCTTCTTCTTCCTCAATTCTCCTTATTTACCCAATTGCCCTTACCAAGCCATGGTGATTCTAGCTTAATAATCATTTAAAGACTATAAAGAATCAACCAGGATTCATATTCATTGTCCCTGGACCTCACCACTGGGGCAAAAAAAGAAAAACACAAGATTAGATTTCTGATATGACAAAACAAGGATGTTTTTTGTTTGCTTTGGGTTTATGTTTGCTATATATGGCAAGTTCTCCACAGTTACTAATCTATGGACAAGCATAACTGTCACACATTAGACTATACCTGAAATACCACACTCTCCCAAACATCCCAATGTTTCATAATGTTCTAATGAACTAAATCTTCTTACAGCAAAGTTTATCTATGCAAACTGTTAAGCTCTAGTTTTACTGTGCTCTCCTTTCAAAACTTTTATTTTTATTCCCCCCCCCAATAAAACTGTGTTTATTTTTACATTAAAAGCATACTTAACACTTCCCAGAGTTACTGTTAGTTCTATAGCCAAATTCACCTTGCATTCACCCTACAAAAACATGTGTTTCCATTAAACTGACTATACTGGTGTCTCAATATTTGGCCTCTAGTATTTCATACCTTCAGCAATAAACTGAATAAGACAGAAGTTCTCATACTTCCACCATACAAAGAGAACATTTGTACAGGGATATGTATTCTATTATCAAATATGCTAATCTTTCTTTTTCAGGATAAAGCAAAACTGAATTCAGCCTGAAAGCTTTCGGCATTGATAACATAACGTACCCTTTAATTTGTATTAAATCCAGGCGGGAGCTGCAGAACTCTCCACTGAGGTGTATTGCTACTTTATAAGAAAACAGACTTTTAAAAGCAGGAGATGAAAATAGTTGCATTAATAATATTCTTCCAAAGGATGGATAGGTACAGTGATTAAAGTGTTATCTTAGGGCTTTAATGACCTGGGTTCAAGTTTCTGTTCTATTTTCCTTATCTCTCTGAGACACAAAGCTACATGTCTTGTGTTCCCAAACTAATACAAATACCCAGATGCTCATGTTTCCCTGTCCTTGAAGATACTTTCAAAAGTTTTTGCCAGTTTGTTGCTTTTGGGGTTTTTTTTAACATTAACTACTATTGGCAGATACAGACTTGATCCAACTAAAATAAATTAATTCCAAGTGGACGACATGTCAACATGGTAATCAGTGATCCAGTGTTTAAAAAAAACAAAGAAACAAAAGCTCCACAACTCTTCCTTGGAAAAGCTGAAAAAATTCTGAAATTCTTGAAAACCATTTATTGGCTTTCTGGCAATGTCAGGCAAAATATCTTGCGTATGAAATATTTACTAGATAGAAAGTTACAGTCTTATATTCTAACTTGAGCATAGTTACTCATATTAATAGAGCATAGCATCTAGAAATACAATTCATTCTTAATGGCTTAAGACACAAACCTTTTTTTTAATATCTTTTTCCTCACACCAACCTATAGTCCCACTTTTCTGTCATTTACCATTGTCAGACCCATTCTGAAGGCCCTCATTAGGGCAAATGAGGGCATAAGTGGGCTGCAAAGTTGCAGTACCAATTTGGCCTTACCTGAATGAAAAGTCCAGCTAAATCTGGTTACTTAACCCTTTTGAAATAGAATTACCTTCAGCAAGGTGCTGAAGATTTTAATTGTTCTACAGGACTGGGTCACTAACCTCATTAAAATCCCCAGGAACAATCAATTTTCTGATTCATTCCTTGATACATATTTGCTGCCTTCAGATAGCAAATTACCTTGTTGGTATACTTAAGACAAGTCTTTTGAAACAGCAACAGACTACTTTCTCCTGTCATTTTCTAGGACATTGCAGGGCTTGTCACTTACTCGTTTTAAAAGGGGACTATATTTCTGTAAATTATGTCAACTTTTCAAAAGGTAATGCTTTTTTCTATTATTTTAACTCACAATTCTGATACACTAAAACATCAGACATATACTGGATTATAGCTGCTACAAGGGAGACCTGGGCATTTTGCCACTCAATCTGACCAGTTTCAACATCGTTAGAAGGATGATGACACTTAACTGCCTGCTTCCCCAAACACATGCCACTTCCTTTTATTTAGCCTTCGGTTTACTAGCACTGCTACTGAATCTAATGAATCAAAATTAACTTTTCCTGCATTGCAAAGTGCAGTCTGTAATTAGAAAAAAATGTAGTCTTCAAGTTTGTTTGTAATATATCTCTTCCACCCAGAACAAAGAAAGGAACTGGAAGGGAAATAGTTTTCCAAACTCTGCAAATGAGATCAGAAAATCAGGTTTATAGACTGTATGCATTTGAATGTAATAGCAATTATGGAGAACAAGCATTACTAACCTCTAATGTGTATTCAACAGTCTGTATTTCATCAGAAAGGTGACTAGTTGTTTGTTTTGGGGTTTTTTTTACAGAGCTGGAAAGTACAGGAATCTAAGTAAAGTACCAAGAGTATCAGTGGTTTGGCTGGCTGAAATACATCATAGCAATCATAATTACTAGGTGCTTAATGCTGAGCAAATACAAAGTCA
The DNA here is from genome assembly GCA_013396995.1 of Dicaeum eximium. NCBI lineage: Eukaryota > Metazoa > Chordata > Aves > Passeriformes > Dicaeidae > Dicaeum > Dicaeum eximium. The sequence goes on from VWZP01008548.1 coordinate 469,551, forward strand.
TGTTGATGAGGGTCAAAGGAAAGAGAGAAAAATGGTATGAGAAGAATCAGTAAAGAAAATGCCAATCGGCATTCTGAAGGAGACACTAAGAATGAATAATGTGGCAGAAGATCTTTCTTTTAACAAACAATGTTTTCTGCTAAGGCTAGACGTATATTGGTGTGTGCAAGAAAATGAACCCTTCTCCCATAGTGCACTAGATTCATAATAAATACAAAAAGATTGCTTATTTCAGCTTCTCTATTTAAAAAAATAAAATATATAACATATGTAAAAATAGTTTTTTAAAATCTGCTGAAATTGTATCTACAACCAGACTGTAAGTTGCTGCACTTATTGATGTATCAAAAATTTATGATTAATAATAATCTTCTCATGACTGAGTTAATGTGCTGCAGATTTCAGAGTGAGTGAAGTCTGTCCAGGTTAAGTGATTCACTCTGCTGATTATTTTCTCTCAACACGAATTTGACGAGATATGTTACCTCTGGAACCAGTTATCAATAACTGCTACCACCTCCAGCCACAGCTGAGAGCTCAGAGCCATAAAGTAGTGCAGTACTGCACAAAAAAGAAGAACTGTAAACACTGCAGTGAGGTTTATTGAAGAAGTCTTGATTACTGTGACAGTAAACTCCTCTAACCACTGCCAGTGCAGTGAAAGGTAGTTACAGAATTTATCGACTCCTGTTCAAACCAAATATGTATCTACCCTCACTCTTCATTTTTATTTTTCTTCATCATCCAGAAGAACACAGTTTTTTGGTTTATCACAAACCTTCTGTCTGTTCTGTCCTCTAAGTCATTTGCCACACTCCTCAAGGTCACAGGGGAGTCTCAGTGGGAAAGCATGTGTGTTGATTGATCAGTGCTATGATGCTTATGTCTACTGTGGCTGCTAAATGAGCTTCTTTCCCTTCTCCCCTTACTCTCTTTGCCTCCAAGCAATGACTTGATTGAAGGGAGGGAGAGGGTGGAAGGAAGAGGGAGGGAACTGCTCAAAGAAAAAAAAAATCTCACCTGTGAATTCAATTAAGAATGTTCATAAAGCAGTATTGTGCCTGGTGATCAACCTATCTTGTGTCACTGTCAGAGACTCGCATCTTCATTCAGGCAGAAGCATTTCTAATAACTTTAAAAATCAGACCGTAACAGTCACTGATAACTGACCACTTTCTGGCTAACAAAACTCTCATATTTTCCCTAAAAAAAAAAAAAAGTTAGCTACAATAAGTTTAAGAGGAGTGAGAGAATAGAAGAGACACAGACACACGGTGCACAGGAGCAAGAAAGAGAATTCAAGAGCATAAATGAGAAAGGGAGTGAGTGTAAGAGAAATGCAAACAAGAGAAAGGAAGGGAGCAAGAAAAAGAAAGTGAGTGTGCAAGGATAAGTAATGACATTGCGTGATAGTACACACAAGAGAGCACATGAAAGAGACAGACCACACCTGAGAAAATGTAAGAGACAGTGAGCAGACACAGGAGAGTGCGGTATTGCACACGACAAGTGTGATAGGAATAGGGCAGAAGAATGTGAAAGAGAAATTGAGAGCAAGGAAGAGTGCAAGGAAGACCAGGGAAAATAAATGAGGAGAAACTAAACATGAAAGTCTCTTCCTGCAAAAAAGACACAGAAAGATCCCCCTGTGGTTTATTAATACTTACAATGTTATTGAGGGAAAAAAGCCCACAATTTAAAGCACCTGTTAACTGCTCCCCTAATATATATATATGTGTGTGTGTGTATATATATATATATGTATATGTATATGTATATGTATATATTAACTAAACTGGATATACATACAATTCTGTAATGGATACTGAGTGTATCTGACATATTAGGTGAAAAGCTGTGCTTCTCTCTACAGCCCTTTCCTGTTCATCTCGTAGAAATTCATAAACACATAAACATGCCATCAAACAGATTGTATCTGCAGCACTCAGGGATACCATTTTAATTTCAGAGAGAAGAAATCTGAAAGATCATGACTCTGAAGGTATCAGTGGTTTGTGGATTATCATAATATCTCTAATAAAAAATTCCTAGATTAAAACAAAATTCACTACCATAAAAATGCTAAATTAAGAAAATCAAATGTCTTACTGATATATTTTTTCTTCGTAAGTGTATCCAATAGCCAGTGTCTAGAGGAGCGTTATGCTGTCCTTCAGTCACAACAGCAGTAAAGAAACAACAGATATTGGTGGTGAAAACAGAATGAGAGAAACTGTCATTCTCCTTTCACCTCACTGATTTGTCATTTTGTACAGTATAACAAGGTTAAAAATTCTCCAAAATTTCCCCATCTCTCTCCTCTTTTTGTTACTGAGTTCATAATCTCCTGCAGCAGGATTAATAAACTAATTAACCCTTAAGGGCTTTTCTCAGTCATCTCTTCATGACTGACAGGTTGTATCCATCTTCTGGGCACAATTCTGCCTAAGCTTTAAGACTAACAGTGCAGGGGTCTTAATTAAAATTCCCAGGTTTGTTCATTATCAAAAATATTGGCAGTTTACAAGAAACGTGAAGATGTATTCTCTCTTAAGAATATATCAATATTGGCCTGGGTTCTGTATAATCTAAATAAAAGTGAAAGACATTATTAACTCCTGAATTAGACATTAACAAAAATAAGTCGGATTTTATGTTATTAATACAGCATAGCATGCAAAGGTTCAGCTGCAGCCATCCATGAACAAGCCACACAACATTGTCTTATATCAGGCACTGAACATACATGGTTATATCATTTTCCTGCTGAAAAGAAAAAATATATATTGCCATTGCAAAAATACTTAGATGCAAAATCAGTCCGCTTTTAGTGAACTAGACTAGTAATATAAAGTTACAAAAAATCCCTCGTATGAAACTACTAATTTTATGTGCAATGACAAACTTACAAAATTAAGAACACAGGAATAAAAGTACATGCCAGTCTTAAAGCTTTCTTACTACTAAAGCTGAAAATATATAGAAGCAGTTCCCAAATCTCAAGTTGTGCAACGAATACTTAAATCAGTTATGAAAAGAAATTGATATATGATTTACTATTAAAACTATTAAGCTGAGTACTCAGTTACACAGAACAGATGTCAAAAACTAAGCACTTAAAAACCACTAATAGTTCACCATTTTGGAAAGTATTGCTAGGAGAAATATAAAGAGCCACTGGTTTCTAAATGGTTTGTTGAATTCTTCAAAATTTAAAAAACATAACAAAAAGGTAAGAAGTGGTGGACAAACCATCTAAACAATCATTTTTAAATTTTATTTTTTAACTGAGCAAAATCACTTTCACAAAAAATTAATTTTGCATTTGTCATGAGACGTATAAAATCTGAGACCTCAGGTTGTGTAAGCACATCAAATATTTATGAAGAATATCTAAAGTTTTCGGTAAAATAATTGGGATTACCTGACAAGTCAGGAGTGATAATAAACAGAATGTCACCATAAGGCATTGCAAGCCTCTGTAAATATACTACAGGATACATTATGTAAACTCAAATAAAATTACAGGAGCAGTTGAACTATAAAGAAGAGCAAGGATTGATTGAGAAAGTCCCCATTGTATAAGTTAATATTTTCTAAGTGTTTTGGATTTCTTTTTTATAGAAGTATAAATAATGAAAACCATCTTTGTTTTTTGTGTGGGGGGGGGAGGTTCTTGTTATCTTTAAAATTTTTATATTACTTATTGTTTCTTCAGTGCAAGATAAGAGGTAACAAGAGCCTGGTACTAAATATAAAAAAAAAAGAAAACACTGGTGATGTGTATAAGCATATGTGTGGTTTCTTTGCTATGACAATAGAAACATCTGCTTTGGGACATTTTTGGCTACAAACTGCAGCGTACTGTTAGCTACTTTGTCTGTATGTCAGTGGAGAAAAGAGAAGTTGCATGTAATAAAACCCATAAGTAATCAGCAATAAAAGGAAAAAAACTTTAAAATAATCAATTTGCAGGGACGCCTCAAATCTCAATGCTATCAAAAACTAACCCATTCAGTTGCAAAATTATACCAGAAGCTTTCTACAAAGAAGTTTTCCAAAGCAATCTATCACTTCTGCCCTTAGCCTAGGACAGATATATTGCAAGCAAAATATTTGTCTTAATTTTCTGCTTCTAAAAAACACAGAGGAAAATCAATTAATGCTGTAATAACTTTTTTTTTAATGCATTAACTGAAGTGTTTAGACTGAGTTCTAGGGAGGGGAATGTTGCTGTTATCCTTATTTCACTTATTTATTCTGAACTGCTTTTTTTACCTCCTAAATTACATCAACATTTTAAAAAATTGCAAACCTACTTTAACCTTGGAAATAATTTTGCAATCTGTTACCCCTGTAAAACTTTATTATAAAATGCTTGGTAAGTTTAAAACTGATAGTTTGCCATTACAAAAGGCCCAAAATAGGACCTCACTCTCACTCTTTCCATTAAAAACCAAACAACAGTACAAGTTAAGGAGAACTAACAAATGTACACCAGTGAAAATGTCACTATTTCAACTGAATCTTCTACATCCTCAACACCAACCTTTACTGTCTGTAGTGCACAGCTAACATTTAACCAAGTTAGATGTGTCTCCCATAGTTCCAATACAGGACATGTTCCAATCCCAAATAACAGTATATTTTAGCACTTAAGAGTTCCTGCCTCAGCAAGGGTATTTGCTTTGAAAAACAGCAGGAGCACTTTCTCAAACTCTCTCATTCCTCACTTACAATCATTCAGACCAAACAGCAAGTACTTTTTCTCAGCTCCTTCCCTCAGCTGGGAAAGAGGCTTCACTTCCCTCCCTCCAAAGCCATGAGATCTATGGTACATCAATAAGTTATTCAGGCCCATGCTGCTCCCCACACTTGCACTTGTGGGACTTTCTGGAGCCCATCTCCCATTAATATCCCTGGACACATGCATGATCTATAGAAAACCAGGATGGTTTGTATGCTAAACCCCTCAGCCTGCACTAATCTCAAGAAGGTACAGCTCCAGGTGCCTCACAAAGCCCTCATGGGGCAGTCCTGTTCCCTTCCCCTCTTCCTTTTGTTTCATGCCGTGTTCCCATTTTATAAATTTCAATTCCCGTCTTCTCTCTTCTCCATTCCAGTTGTTTACTGTAGCTCTGGACGGCTGCACTGCAAGACACCAGAGCTGCCACTTGTTCTAAATCCTCCTCCTCCTTCTCCACCTCCCACTGTCCCCTCCCCCTCTGTGCTCAGTTCACACTGTGAACAGCTGCATCACAGCTGTCAGGGTGAACGCAAAGATGTCCTTTTCCAACAAGACTCTGCCTGTGGCACACAGAGTTCCTTCCAACAGCTAATTAGCAGGAGGGAGTCCACGGCAAGGTTTGGTTCTGTCCATCAAGCCTGCTGCCAATGTCAACACCATCAGCTGAGCTGTCACGTTTGGTTCCTCATTTAGGGGACTGGCAAAGCCTCTTTTTATGGCTAAGGAAAGATGGTGGCATATGGGCAGTAGAAAGTGGAGGGTCAGGCTCTGTCAGTGTTCAGTAAGAAGCCTTTCATAACTCTAAAGCCCTTTCTCTGCATATATTTTGTCTCTCCCAGCTAGCTCCTCTACTAACAACTCACAACTCTGACAGGAAAACAAGATATAAAAAGCAAAAGCGAGACAGACTCATTTCTTCTTATTGTTGTAGTAGAAATAAAAGCTAATACACCTGTAACTGGCATTGCATTTGCGATAACAGGTTTGGAAAACCTTTCTCTAAAAAGCTTTCTCTAAACCTTTCTCCCCAAAATCCTAATTTCTAATAAGTAACAACCAAGAGCATACAATTTCTTGTGGGTTTGGTTGTTTAATTTCTTTTAAATTCCAGAGCAAGGCTTGCTAGGCATACACTGAGCACTACATGCACATATAATTAGCTGAAGTTAAACTTCAGTCAAAATGACAACATTTGGACTTCAGGAGCATGTTTTTTTTCTCAAGAAGATGAAAATGTAGAAGGGAATAAGGAAGTAAATCTCTGATTAGGTGGCTATAGAGCAAAAGGTTCTGGGATGCCCGTGGGGAGCTGCCATATTTAATTTCAATAGCTTTTAGACACCCGAGCTGTCAGAGCTAAAGCATAATATTAAGCTATGGCCATTATGGTGGGAAGGATGCTATCACATCAGGAAGATGCACTCTAAGCCCAGCCATTATGCCAAATTTTAAAATACAGTGCATTTTATGACTGTAAAATAATTTACATTAGAAGAGAACTGGGGTAATCTCTAGTCTAACAGCTTTAAGCAGAAGCTAACTTGAGAGCAAGACCGGCTTGCTTAGGGCTTTGTCCAGCCTAGCCAGGTTTGGGGAATTTCCATGGATGAAGTGTCTCCATTGCCATTTTAGCTTCACGCAGCTGAGTACAAAATGGCTCTTCTCTCAAATCACACCTGGGAAAAGACAATGCCTGTGGCATGCAGAGTTCTTTCAAAGTCTCACTACGTATGAAGTCTTTGTACTTCACAAAGCACAGCCATGCTCTTGCCCAAGTTCATGTAAGAAAGGTACATCTTTATCACAGATTTCTGAAAAATATCATAAAGCTATGTGTTTTCAATGCAATGTTTATTGAAAAAAATTATAATCCCAAGTATCAAAAGGACCAAGGTTCTACTTCAGCAGACTATATAACCTGATCCAAAGAAGTTCTGCAGAAATTGCAGAATTTTTTTCAACTGTTTTCCCCCATTTCATTCTTAATTGCATTTTTATTTTAGAGTAAATATTTGACAGAGGCAAACCTCCGATTTAGAATTAGTAGCTATGGAGCCCAGCTGTTACAATGAATAAGCTTCCAATTTATTTCTCTCCTTTTGTTTTTATTGCTCAGTTTTAATTTGCTCCTGTTACATGAAGAAAGAGCAACTACCTTTGTTTTCACTTGAATGATTTGCCCATCATAGTTTAAAATTAGCTCTTTAAGTGGAAATATAAAATGTACAGCACAAGCACACAATTTTTAGCAAAGAAAAATTTGACAGGTTAAACAGGAAAAAAATCAGAATATAACTATTAAAAAAATTGAGTTTACATTAAAAGACACAAATGCAGAAGTACTACCAATTAAAATGATGTATTGACTGACTGTAACTGATCATCAACAAAATTAACCTCAGCTTACAGAATACTTTTTCTGTGATGTCATGCTTAATTTAAAAAGAAAAAGCAGGCTACATTTCCTCATTTCCCTTGTTTGAGTCTTCTACTTGGTGGTATCTTGAGTGAGCATGTTTCTGAGAGATAGGATTTTTTATTTATTTTAAATAAGAAGAAATAGCTACTCGGATGAAATCAATTAAATTTTATGTGTATTACTGAGAAGTAATTGGAATGGGGTTATCAACCAGTTTCACAAAGGTACAGGCATATATTTAATTTCCTCAAAATCTGAGTTACATTTGCAGGTAAAATATGGAAAAATTTATTTCTTCATTTCAATCACAATATTACTCTTGATTTTAATTCAAACTTTTTTTAAGCTACCTAATTTCAAACATGTCTCCCAGACATCTACAACCAGGAATTTCATGCTTGCCCTTTCTGACAAATTTATGAAGGTAAAGATTGAAACTCGTACTCATTAAAATCTCTTTCCATCAATCCTTCAAACTTTGAGAACTCTGATTTCCATCTGACATTGATTTTTGGATTTCATCCCGACAAGGAAGAAGTCTGAGCAGAGACACTCACACAGTGCACACTGAATGACTTGGTAAAACTGCTTCAGCTGAAGCATCAGACACAGTGACAGAAACTGCTCCTTGCATTGAAACACTGTCTAATCTGACTTCCAGGGACATTTTAATTAATATCACACTATTTGGGACAAGTTGAGTGTTTTACCCAGTGCTGTTTTTCACACTTTTAATTCAAAATGTTTGCCTAAAATGGACAGATATAAAGTTATTCTATATTTAGTCTTCTATTTTAAAATAGTCATCGAACAACATAATTTTAAAAGCTTTGTCAGAAGCCTTATGATTGTTACTCAGTTATGCTCGGTTGTTACTTCATAAAAGTACACCAGAAAACAAATTAAGTGCATGCATTTTACCTCCCTGATGAAAATTAACAATTCAGATCTACCGAAATAGCATAGAAACAACTACTACTTTACTTCAGCTGTCAGCTGAAACCAGTGAAATGTAAAATAAGGTTTTACATGCATAGAAAGTATCTAAAAGCACAGGGAAAAAAAAAAACACAAAAAGAAAAAACCAAAAACAAGAACAAAAAAACCACAAACAAACAAAACCATGTGGTTTTTTGTCTTTATTCATGTGTAACTGCAGAATTTAAGTCCATCAAGACCTAGAGAATACACAGATAAGATACAGCCCCTGTGCCAGCAGTCACTTAGACCACAGATTTCAGGAGCAGAAAGCAGAGAAAAAGAAACCCACCCACAAACAAAAACATGTTGTATATACACAATATGTTTGTCCTAATCTGTGATATAATATGCTAGGAACTCTTGAACACAGTATATTAGGACCATTCTTATGTATGCTAATTGAATAATTCAAAGAAATGGGTACTGAGATTAATTAAATTATTTTTGTTAACTAAACTATTTAGTTAACTAGTGCAATTGTTAGATTTTAACCCACTCATTCATATCACCAGTGGAAAAAATTGTTGTGATAGCAAGAAGTAAGTAATTTACTCATTATATTTCTGGGGCTCCCTTTCTAAATTCAGCAGAACGAGACAGCAGCACACTATGGAAGAAGCACCACAACAGCATATTTAAAATGTCTGAAAATACAGAATTGTTGTGTGAAATGCCAAAAGACACAAGCTGAACCAAGAGACAATTATTGCAACACCAAAAAATGCAATTGTTTTAGGGAAAAAAAAAAAAGAGAAATGTAGAAGAATAAATATATTATGTCCTCTGTGAACAGGGGAAGAAGTGGAAGCTTTAGAAACATCCATTAAAGGAAAAAAAAATTAGTCCCACTTGAAGGTTGTGAGCGAATGTGAGTGAAATGGTATTTTTTTCCTCCATTTCCCAGCCAGTTCTACTCTGCACTCAAATTCCAGTTGCTCCCAGACATAAAGTGAACTCCATTAATTTTCCATCTGCTTCCACATGCAATTAAGCTTTCTGAAAATAAACATTTTTGTATAAATCTGCAAGGATTTCTATTTCTGAATACTTGTGATTCACCCACTTACTACAGTGATGTGATCCCTAATTAAAAGTGCATTCTTAGATAAAGAGCAGACCTCCTGACATTAGAAAAAGACTTAAAGAACTTCTGGAGCTGCCAGAATGAATGCGAACCTTTTTGATTTTGGATTTTAATTTTATGAATTCCATAATTTGTCTGACTCACCCAATTATGCCCCCTCATAGCAAACATTTATCTGGGTGCTTTACCTTATACAGAGCTCTGTCTCTGTTTATAATGGTCTGGTTTCAGTTCCTCTGAATTGTGTCTCCTATTTCTTTCAATCATTAGACTTGATTTAGTCCCCTTCAACTACAGAAGAAATCCTCGCTCACAGAAAGATTCATTTTCTGTGTTGACACTGAGTAAAATTTGTGCTGGTCTCATGGAAAACCACGTGTGCAGCTACCGAGGTCCCATCCTTTGAGAGAAATGAGATATGGCAAAATGTTCATCCCAAGCTGGAAGTATTCCACATATATCCATTTAGACACAGTCATTTACTTCACTGTCAATACCTCTGCGGTGATTTTTTTTTTCCAGAAAAAATCTCTAAGTAATGTTTCTGAACTGCAATTCAAGGAGATGGAATTCAAAAGGAATACTTAATTCAGACTAGTGAGAATTAATAATGGTCATCAATGTTTATCTGCTTCAGATAAATAAAAAAGTTTTATTGCCAATTTTTTTTTTTTTTAAAGTTTTGGGTTTTTTTCCAAAACAGAAGATCAATTCAATGCTTTCTTTACAAATGAAAAATGAAACCCCTCATAGAAGTAATTATTTTAAAAGAAAATAACAGTAATAGCTGTTCACACTTTATTTGGAGGCATGGTGTTTAATGATACATACTGAAAGCAAAGTAATAGAAACTCAGTATTAAAAAAAAGTTAAATGTTTAATCTGTAATTATTATTGCCTAGCTGCCACACCAGCAAAAGGCAAATATCCTGTAACAGTTTTATTTCTCAAGAAAAGATCAAAAAATATATTAAATTGAAGACCTTTATAACTTTGACCTAGAAGGAAAATGAGAAAGGAAATACAAATTTTTACTGCTCCTTAATACAAAACTTGCGTTCTACTACAGGTAGGACAGATCCCCTTAGAAATAATTTTTATCCTCTATTCACTGTACAAACAAGTATGTAAGAGAGGCAAACACTGCCATCTATTAAAATAGTATCTCTGAGCATATTTCCATGAATGGCAAGGCAGCAAACACATTTTGAAGGTTACTAATTCACACTTTGAGATATTACATTGTGTTTGTATGCCGCTCCATACTGTTTTTTATTTGAGCATGCAGTAAAAACTGTTGCCAAACAGGGTTTGCCAAGAAGAACATTTATTGATGCAATAAAAGAAGGGGATAAAAGAACTGCACTAATGTCTTGCTACACAAAGGTAAAGGAATGCAAGGAAAAACTAACTTCTGAAGGACAGAGAAATTTTCACAAATTTTTCAGGGAAACTGAGTGCATGGGCACGCGTGCCCCATAAGCTATATTTCATAGAATGCACTTCAGGTTTGGGAGTACACAGAAACAGAGATTTAAATTTTTATTGAAATTGCTAACCACTGAGCATTAAACACAGTCACACTAATAAAACAGAAACACACACAATAAGAAATCTTTTTTAGCTTCTAATCTATTACTGATATTTTACTTTAGCCTCTGGAGTTTCTCCTTTTCTGTCTTAGACAAATGCACCTTCAGACACAAAAAGAGGTCTGAAGGGATATAGGAATCCAGAGAAATATAAATCATATTCTTATAAACACAGCTGGATGAGACAACACATTCAACTACATCGTTCCTGCTTTGTTTGTTTGTTCCCCTTTGGAGGGAAGGAAAACAAGTAACAACCCCCTCTCCAAAAGGAGGGATGGGGAGAGGGAAGAACCAAATGAACCAAACCCAGCAATGAAAGAGAAATCTATACTTTATCCATATTTACAATTTATATTCCCACTGTTCTGCCTACACTGTAGTTCCAGGTGCTTCTGCAGTCAGACCCCAAATATAACCTTGGGCAATGATGGTAGTGGAACAAGCTAAGGACAGCTGTTAGACCAGTGTGCCAAATCTCCCAAAGGATGAGGCATCAGAATATTTCAGACCACACTGAACACAGCTAAATTGACATCCACTTGATCAGCAAGGTGTATACATATGCTGCAAGCATATTGCTGGATTACAACGTAAAATCAACCTGATGTATCACTAGGAGTGCTTGGGCAGGCTTTTTCTTCTTCCTCCAACACGAGGAGAAAAAGGAAAAGGACTGGTCTGTCTCTACTTTGTGCCACTCATACTCCTATTACTGCAGTGATAACAGGCAAGCCCAATTCTCAAATCAATCTACAATCTTGGGGCTTCTTGACTCATATCAGCCTAAAGAAATGTATGTTTTCATCCCATTCCTTTGCTGTCATCGCCAAGATAACCAGGAAGATCTGTTTAGTCTTTAAGTGCACAGTTAAGCATTCCTAAAGAATCCTAGATCCAGAGTTAAACTATTTTTGGACTTCTATGGGTAGATTAACCCTAAGAGCTCAACTTATTCTAGGAGAGTCAGAGGGTATATTTTGACTGTCATTTTTGTGCTGGAATTTTACATCTGCATGTTTCCAGCCTTTTGTGCACCGAGGAAGATGCATAAAGGAAACAAAGCATCTTTTGTGGTAAGACCTGACTACGAGCATAAAACACTGAAAATGCCAAATGATAAACTAAGGCTGAACTACTTCATTAAATTAAAGCAAATTAAAAAAAAAAAAAAGTTTAATTCATCTGTATCTAGATATCTTCTGAAATCCCACACCTGCCAAAACACATTCTATTTACAATTGGACAATGGTGTTTGACACTGATGCTTAGTATAACTGATGCTTGACACCATGCTAAGTATAAAATTAAGTGGTTTGATACACCAATTTCAAATCTGAATGTCTTTTTCAACTTTTTATATAAAGCAACCCATTTAATAAGTAGTTTCTCTCATAAGAAAAAAGGTAAATTGAGGTACTTGCATCTTGTGTTAAATAAGCAATCTCTGGCTAGAGTTGGGAAGCAGTTAGAATTCAAGGATAAGTCTTTAATCAAATGGGATGTCAATGTCAAAGAAAGGCAATCACAGCATTTGATGAGATGTCCAAGTTGGACACTATTGGCAAATCTGCTAATGTTGGTTGGTCTTAGGAAAGATCTATGTAGCACTTGGCAATTAACTGCATACTTTAAATGTTTAAAATGTTTGTGTAAATGTAGTCTATCCCATCCTGCCAATGACCTTTACTCTGACCTCAGTGTGCTCGTGACGCACTGCTCGTGATGTAATGTGGATCTGACCTGGACATGCTCAGTGTTTTTCTGTCAGAGCATTCTGAAAATCAGATTACTGAGCTAAACAGAAAAACAAAACCCAAAAACTTAATAAAATTGAAAGCACTACGAAGATTCGTGAAGAAATTTCCAACACCAGAATCTAACAAGACTTGCCAAGTTTAAGAAGTTCTTTGAACTGCTTGACTGAAAAGCAGCATTTCTGCAGAATCTTTTCAGGACCATTTTACTTGCCATTAACGTAAAAACTTTTTGCCCTTGTTTAATTTTATATAAGTAATATTAATAAATTAATAGCCTATAGAAAGCACAGTAAAATAACACACAAAAAAAGGGATTTGAAAAACAGGTTGAAAATGGCAACAAAATTAATGAGGATACAGCAACATAAAAGAGAACCCTTGAAGTGATCAAGGAGAAAGTCAGTGACACAAACATGAAGACTCTCTAGAAACATACCTCATAATGTCTTTTCCCAGTCTTCTGCAAATGAGAAATTATCACATAGGGATTTCATGCACAGTTGTGAGAAGAATACTGTCAACTTTGCTAGGCTGATTTGCACCGAATTTGACTGCCAAATGATTGTGAAAAGCTAGTCAGCTACTCACAGCTCAAGGTGATTATCCATAACGAGCTTCCCTGCAGAAAAAAATAACATCAAGTGTTCCAGACAGAGCAAGTCACAGAAATCACTGAAAATATCTGTAAGTCTGAAAGTCCGGTAATTTTACATGGGAAAGCTGAATGGCTCACAGAAACTTAACACCAGACTGTGGAACTCTGTTAGAGCTCTGCTTAGTCCTGCATTACTGTACACTGACTATACATTAAGCCTTCACTGACAGCTTTCTAGGAAATTGTGTGCCTTTCAAACAGTTCAACTCGATTACTGTTGCTTATCATATACACTGCTATATGTTAAGGTTCTTAAGCTAATACTAAACATGACTGCCCAAGAGAATAAGTGAATATTTAAATGCAAGTGTCTCACATATTCTGTTCCATCCTATTTCTACATTGATGGAAAGACAAGGCTTTGTTCTCCATCCAAAGACTATCAATATATCATGACCTATTTACATCAGTTACTGATTCCTGTTCAGATGACAGCAGTCTTAAATCCCACAAATAATACGAATCATAAAAAGAGATAATATGTATTTGGGTCATGGACTGACACAACAACGCTGCAAGCAGGACACAAGGCCAAGATGGGAGCTGCAGTTTTGACCTTAAGTGGTCCAAATTATTGACAGAGCAGAACTTAGCATTCATCAACAGAAGGGTGTCACATCATTACAGAGAACAGAGTTAGGATTTACATCCTCCCCATATGTTATAAACATCTCTTCTCAGCTAACAAATGCAACAAGAAGACTGGAGACTGAAAGAAAGGACACCATAAAAATCCTTGCTCATTCAGAATAACTGAATGAGTCCTTGCCAGACTCAGATCAAACTTCTCCCAAAATAGTATCTTGAACCCCAGTGCACCTACTTATTTAAAAAGGCTTTATGGATTTTCCATCTTTTTTTTCTTATGATAGGTAATATTTAGTGATAGATACATAAGCTAAGAAAATTCCATTATGACAAACTTACTAAAAAATTATTTACCAGCTTCAGTCCAGTATTTCTCGGTAACAAAGGTCACTGAATAGGACCCCTACATTCTACTTTCTTGACAGCAAATAGTGTAATTTTGCAGAAGTACTGTAAAAATCTCAGTATTTTCTTTTGAAATACTGCTGCATTTCTATCTTGTGAGAGAGACAGAACGAATTCAGAGGTCTCTGTTGCTTGAGTAAGCTCGCTTGCCTCCTATAGCTGCTCATTTTCCTGAAGAGCATGTAATTTCTTTGAAGGATCTGCTAAATTGTAACAAACAGTATTTGTGAAAAGTCACAATAAAACATGAGATTTTAAAATGCCATTAGATAGTACTTGGAACTTGTCAGATCCCACACAATTCATTCTCCCATCCAATGACACATGATATTTGGCACACAGTGTACTTATGCTTTTTGTTTGTAAAAGAAAGACAATTTTCCTCCTGTGTTTCTGACCTTTATTCTTATTATCAAGTACTCTTTTCAATTGCACTGAATTATGCAAAACCATCCCTTGTGAGTAACGTCAGAAGGATTTTGTCCATCTCCTGGAATGAGATATTTGACACACTTTATATAGTCAGCTTTAAGTAGAGTTTCCAAACTCTACTTAAATAAGAAAAGACTAAATTAAAAAAACAGTTCAAGACCAGGAAAAAAATTCAAGAGTTCTATGTTTTGCATCTCAGGATTAGCTATGGTATCTAATCAGTAATTAAACATAACCTAATACAGAGAACTGCTTCTCTAGACAAGGTCAGAGATTTCCTTCTAAGTAGCAGAACTCAGCACTCAAGGGTAAAAAAGGTGTTGATAAGTGACTGAAAAAAGGTAGGATAGCTTGAACTTCATTGTACTTTATGATCCCTGCCACCACTTTTCTGCAAGGTTTATCCAGCTTGAAATATCATTGTTATTTTAAGATCACTAATTAGTTTCCTTATAAAAAAGTCACTCAATCCAGGAAGGCATTTCTTTCATTTTAATTACATAATGACTATTTTCAGTGATTGGCAAAAGTTCTTCCAAACGCTATATTCAATCTGTATTCAATCAGGGACAATCTGTGCTGCCTACATAGCATTACCTCATCTCACTAGCTTTTACAGCAGCTACACACTATCTATTGAGATTTTAGGATGTCATTTCCTATGAATGACAGAAGCTGATAACAATCCCAGTCATGAAATTGAGAACGATATTCACTTGCTTTTTAGAATATTGAAAATATATGCTACATAAATTACACAAATAATTGAATATTTTTGTTTAAGAAGCACTCAATGCCTGTACCCTGCTGGAAAGCAATAGCAGGGTATGTTGTTATTTAGCTGCACTATCTACCCTTCCTACAAGATCAACATTGTTCACGAAAGATCAATAGAACCATTATAAAATGTGTTTTCTACAATTAAGGAGGCAGGAGTCTTATATTTATGCTGCAGGATGCATTAAAATACCAACAGACACCAGGACTGAGTTAGCACTCTCTCAGCTACACCAGTTATTCCTCACTAAACTATGTTTTACTTATTTATTTGCTTCAATTTCTACTCCCTCATTAAGAACCCCATGCTCTAAATTTAAAAGCCCTGCAGGAAATACATTCTTTCACATCCTTTAGTGAGGAAAGAATATAAAGAACATGTATTGGAAGGAATGGGTAAGGACTATATTCCAAGTTCCTTAGAACATAAAGTGGGAAATTTCTTCAGAACTAAACGGAGATCAAAACAAGAGGGGTCTGTGAGAGGAGGAAGGTAATCAAACAACAATTTGCTTATGTTTAGATAAAAATGAACATGCACATATCCCATACACATATATTTATATAGCTTTACACCTGAAAAGGATATTATTACCGTCAGTAGCCATTTTATTCCTGCAAAGCACTTACCTGACTTCTACATTTTTATACGGCTGAAACCTTAAAATGGAAAACTGTGATTTCCATTTTGCTTATTCAACAACTTGTGTCAATAATAATTCTGACAATGTTCTCAAAGAATGTGTATATCAGGAAAAGGTTGTTGATTCTTATCCACTGAGCCTGATACACACTCAGTCAAGTTTGGTACAAGTTAAACACTACTGAAATATATCCCAACCAATCTGAATAAGCACTTAGTCAAAAAAAGTGTACCATGAAAGACTGTTGGATCACAACAGCAAATAAATAAATACAAGTAAATGCGCACTGACTTGTATCACTGCAAAGATCACGGGATAAAAATACACCAAGAAGCAAAATATTTACAAAGCTGTAATTTATTTTTATATCATATTTTAGTAGTGTTAAGTATCACAGAATCATAGAATGGCTTGAGTTGGAAGGACCTCTAAAGCTCATGTAGTTCCAAACCCCCTGCCATGGGCAGGGACACCTTCCACTAGACCAAATTGTTCCTTAAGAGCCCCTTCAAACGTGGCCTTGAAAATCTCTGGGGACGGGGCATCCCCAGCTTCTTGGGGCAACCGGTTCCAATGCTTCACCACCCTCACAATAAAGAATTTCTTCGCAATACCTAATCTAAACCTCTTATTTTTCAGTTTAAAATTGCCCCTGTCCTGTCACTACACACGCTTGTAAAAAGTCCCTCTCCATCTTTCTTGTAGGCTCCTTTCAGGTACTGAAAGGCTGCAATTAGGCCACCTTAAAGCTTTCTCCTCTCCAGGCTGAACAATCCCAACTCCCTCAGCCTTTCTTCAAAGGAGAGTTGCTCCATCCTTCTACGCTTCTTGGTGCCCCTCCTCTGGACTCTTTCCAGGGGGGTTCATATCCTTCCTGTACTGGGGACCCCAGCAGAGGGTCACAATCACATCTCTCACTCTGCTGGCCACACAACTATATAGAGTTGTACACAGCTATATAGTTGTACAATACTATATTGTTCCAGTGTAGAAAAAGGCATTTTATGAGAGATGAAAGCAGAACAAGTCACAAAAGGAACAATTTAGAAGCACTTCAAGGGCACAGAGGGCCGGTGTTAGGAGAGCAAAAACCCACCTAAAACTGACACTTACAACGGGCATAAGAACAACAAGAATTTCCATCGCGGTGTGGGTAGTGAGAGCGAACAAGGAAAATGTTGTACTGTTACTGAATGGTGCAGGCACCTCAGTGACAGCAGGCACGAGCCAGGCTGAGGTTCTGAATGTTTGCTTTGCCTGCATCTTCACTGATGAGGGCTTCCAGGCCTCTGTGAGGAGGGATGGCGCTCACAGTGGAAAGCAACAACCAGCAGTGGACAAGGACTGAATCAGGGATATATGCCATGTTAAGAATAATTCCAAAACTGTGACATTAAAATTAAATTGAGATGTAAAGATACCAAATAAGTATTACTTTTTTTCCACTGCATGTTTTATTACAATTAGAGTACATTTAGAACACTTTGGCTCCGTGGCATATGCTCATAATTAAACACACCTAAAAATATCAGGGAAAATTAATTTAGACGGTATCTATTTTTAAATACCTTGTTTAAAAGTGAATAATGAAACAGAAAAAAATTAACTAGTATTCCTGGACAATATTTAAATTAGAACTGAAGCTTAACAGTGTATTTGTTGCACATTTAACAGCCAAAATACTATAGAAACATAAAATAAATCACTACTCAGTTACCCGTTCAAAATAAGGGTTTGCAAATAATACATTAAATGTACAATCACAATAGAATTGCTGGTGATTTATTTAAGAACTGAAGAACTTTTTCAAAGTAACCCAGCAGGTTCCTAGTAAATGATCTGCAATATGCAAGCCAGACTAGTTGAGCTAAAATCCAACAAAGCATTAAGTGTGCCAAGGGAAAAAATGAAGAAAAAAAGAAGCAATGGGAGAATGGTAAGCAAAACCTCACATTTAGCAAAGTCAATCTTGTATTTCAAAGCCCAACTGCAGAGATTATTCACATTCTGCTACTGTCCATCTTTCCATCATACTAATATTCAAACTACAATTTCAAGTCACTATTCACAAAGCAGAAGGCATGCAGAAACATTTTGCTATGGATCACATTTTTTAGATAGTCTCTGCCTGTTCTCAGGTTTCAATGGTTCATAACCATTGTATTTGAATTATATACCCTCGTTCTGTCCAAGTTGGCATGGGTATGCAATTAAAAAAATTCTCATCAAAACATACTTTGAACAGTAATGGGATCTGCCTTGCTACTTCCTCACCTATGTTTATTTCCTTGCCAAAAGTTTATTTCATAGAAGGAAAATTAATGAAAGGTTTCAAATGGCAATAGGATAAAAGCTCTACAGATCACTGTGATTTCCTTGATAAAAGATATCAATAAATCTCCTTAAAATAAATTAATGCAAGAAATATAGGCATTTATAACTCTACAACCAGATGAATACAAATGCCATTTTGGTCCAAATAATGTGTTGGGAAACTACATCAGATATATTCATTGATAACTAAAGGATTTCATTCCATTTGCTGCTAAATAGATTAACGCTATCAAAGAACTGAAGTGTTTGTGTAGTGAACTTACTATTTGTACTGTACAATTTTATAAACTTAGCTTTCATCACAGAAATCTTATCTTTTTAGATATTTAATATGAAATACAACCTTACCACAGTACCAAAAAAAATCCCAGCCTGCTGTGATGTGCAACCTATTCCCACAGAAATTTATTTCTGAAACAGGTGAAGTACGATACTGTAATACTGAGATCTGATTAAAATAAGTGATTGCCTATCTAAATATGGAAACTAGCTGTATTTTAGCTCAGAGTTCAAATTTACCTCTTGCTAAATAAAACTGTAACATTTTTCTAAGCACCCCACACAATCCACAAGCAGATGCATTTCATTAGCTATTACAGATGTGATTGGACATGTTAAAAACAGCTCCATGTTTTCTTTGCATATGTTTAGAAATTTATGGAAAAAGAAATCTAACAGAAATATGATTTGTTTTTGTAGATTTTAATAATGCATTAGGGTCTCACAATTAGGGATATTCTGAGGACACACACAGAAAACCCCAGTTCATTATCTGCACAAATACATGTGCACACCCACATAAGTGTTCATTTTAGACACAGAGCATACTTTATTTGGACCTTGGGACAGTGAATGTGACCAGAATGCAGGTGACATTTTGAAGTAAGTTGATTCCCCTACCTCCACTATGTAAGATAAGAATATAATGAGCATTAAAATCATCTTTCAATACCATCTTAAGCTTCTTTTCTGCCAACTTGGCACCACAAACAATTGCAAGCTTCAAGGGGTGAAAAGATAATAAATATGAAGACAGGAAAACATTCAGTATGACTGAAGAGCTTGAGGGTGTTTTTACTAAGATTAGTGTTCTTTCCCTCATTTTAAATCCACAAAAATCTGCCCACTATGAAATCTTAAAATCTATAGAATTCAAAGGGGTACCAAAGCCAAGGTCTATTCCTTAAAGGACAAATAAAATCCATCTATAAATGGAGGGGAAAATGCTACAGTAACCCAAATTGACATTCACTCTGCATCTGTTCAGAGCACAATTTCACTTTTCCTGTTCTGCTGATGGAGAAAATCAAATCCATCAAATCATTGATAGTCTTAGAGATTTCACTTCACTACCATTAATGATCTGCTAATCATCAAGAGAAAAAATAATTAGCATCAAGATTCAAAATTAAAAATATTATATGAAAATATTAGTTATTCCATGGGCAGAAATCAATAGCCTTTGACTTTCACCAAGTGTGAGCCACCTAATCTTTCAAAATGAAAGTACCAGAACACATCTGGAGAAAACAGATTATTTTGCCCAAAAGGAATTCCAATCTGTTTACTGGATTTTTCTCTTTTGTTTTTCTTTGTTTGATTCAGAAGAAACGAGAAGTTGCACAATGGATTTATCTTTCACTGTGAACCAGAATCAAGAACTGATAGTGTTGCATAACACAAAACTCCCCCTTATCCTCCCACGGAGCAAGAGGGGGAGTTTTGGGTGAGGAATGAATTCAGAATTATGTCCTCAGGCTTTACTCACCCCTTATTTGGAGCTCCACTGTAATTGTAACTGACTTTAAAAAGGCCAAAAAACCTGCTCCTGCAGCAGTCCTTTGACTATAGAGCTTCTTATTCATGCTCTACAAAATCATATTAATGCCAGTATATTTTCAAAGGGAGACTCAAATCTTCCTTCAATTCCACCATTCATAGGGTCCTCTCACATGACCCTGCTCAGTTCTCTTACAAAAAGAGCAGTAATGGCTGGACTATGGCTTTGATCCTGTCACCATTTTTTATATTCTAGCAGTTCAGAATTGACACAGTTTCAGGGGCTGCTTTGAGAGTCTTTTTGTAGTCAGGAGCTCAATAATTCCTGCATTTAGGTTGCAGGAGGATCAAACCACAGCAATCTTTCAGGCAAGATCCTTAGCTTGATACAGGAACAGTCTAATTCCAGCCATGAACTCATAATAAACTCCAATACTTTGTCTTTCATCTAATTCTCCTATAAAAGCTTCATAGCTCTTAAAGAGCATATCCTAAATATATGTGAGCCACAGTTCTTTTCACATTTACTGAAAACTGATCTCACAAGCTTGGACAGGGGAATTTCTGAATAAGAGATATATTGTATGGGGAAGAATCTATAAACTCAGCCACAGAGGACAAAAAATTCTCTTTGAAATCCTTTCTTTGTTTTAGGCACAAAACCTGTACAACCTCTGCACAGCAATTTTAGAGTTTATTCTTTAAATCCAAGGTCATGTAGCCATAGCAGCTAGTTCATGCTCAGAGGGGAGGTAATCATCCTCTGTTCTTCTCAGCAAGTGCTCTTTGCTGAGGTCAAAGAAATGGGGCAATGTAACACTAGAATCCATTACAAATTAGCATAATGTCACCACCTCTCTCTGTGACATTTAAAATGAGCACAGATGAAGGACAGTGTGGAAAATAATGCAATTACAAGTATCTGGATCCAACAGTAGTTCTGGAAAAGGACAAGGAACTGAAATTGCCTGTAATGAATCCTTTAACAAACTCCAGCATTGCCTTCTTTCTCTGACATACCATTAAACAAACAAACACATAAAGAAATTTTTAAAAAAACAAAACAAACAAACAAACAAAAAAAAACCAAAAACACTAAAGCCCAACAATTCCAGTCAGACACTCACTTTTGAAGGCAGGAAATCTGAATGAAACACCACCGTAAGTTTTCATCTTGTTCAAATACAAAAAGAGAAAATAGACATAAAGGTGAGAAGAACACCATCTCAGTGCCACAATGCAGCACCACTGTGAGGCAATTTGTGAAGATGAGACATACCTCTGCCTACACACTGACACCTAATGAGACTAACACTTCTGAAAATCTGAAAAAGAGGGCATAAAATATAAAGAAAAGGGAAAAGAAACATACAAACCCCAGAAACAAAATGTATTGCCTTTTCTTATACAGTCCAATAGTAATTCCACAGTATTTTTTTTAAATCAGCTATGCCCAAAATTATGGGGAAGGAACAGAAATACAGGACAGAGTGAGAAACCACTCAGCTCCTTTTCAGTAAAAATTGGCAATCTCCATTTTATCGTTCATGTCCTAAGCTTTGTGGAGAAAAAAAAAACAAAAACAAGTGTTAAACTTGTTTAACACTGTTTAAACTTAAAACTTGTGTCTTAACATATTCTGAAAACACTTTAAGTTTTATGTCTTTTCTGAAACATGATAGCTAATTAGTTATTTGATTATCATAATCAGAAACACTAATCATTGCAGTCTTGATGAAAATTCAGTGATTTTCCCAAGAGGGTTACAGTCCAGTAAATGTGTTGACAGGCTTTTTGCTATTGTAACGGCAATGCATCATGATAACATATACTAGAAAACAAAAGACAAATACAGATTAATACTATCCATAATACTCCAACACAAGAGAAAATGTAATGTGACCTTCAGGTCAAATTACATGCTTCCTAATCAAGCAAAATTTCTTGCTACATCAGCTTTGCATTCAGAAGACTAAAGTCTCCTAGTGAATGAAAGTACAAATCCCACTAAAATAGCCAGCAACCAGTGCCAAGCCACATCAAGATGTCTCCCTAAAACCCCCTCACACTTCACTGAAAAAATTCATCTGTTTTATTTTGTAGAAGTGCAATCAAAATATCGCAAGTAAAAATAAAATGCATGAAACAGCGTCTCTCCCCTTCATAAACTTTTCCCTCTAAATCCTTCAAACACCTAAAAAACTATTTATTCTATACAATCACTATTATATATCTTTACCTCTATATTAAAGTAATCTCCCTTTTGAGAAATACTTAGCAGTATCAGACCTTTTCTTGTGAAAATAACAACAGAAAACTGACATTTGCTAAACCACTTTTCCCCAAGAAGTTGCAGTTTGCTGGCCCACTTGAGGATTTATTTTTAACCCCATTCCTTCAGCCTATAATTTCTTATTTCTACTTTCAATTTAACAAGCTGCAAGTGGAATTGTTCAGAGATGAAATAGTCATTGAGTTGCTTTAAAATACTAAATTACTATTATCTGCTCCATAAGTTGGAACCCTTTACTGTCCTTCACATTTATGCCTTTTTATTTTTATTATTTTCAGCAGGTAATATTGAATGTCACCCAAGCTCTACAAAAATACCAATGCTATTACTTTTTTTTTTTT